>APFE030913941.1:0-24440 GCA_000404065.3 Pinus taeda
CATTACCAATGAGTTATAATTGCCAACTTCAAACTTCAAATTTTCATTGTCACAGTCATATATTGTTTACAAAAAATATCATTATGATATGAAAGAGTCAAGAGTCAAGAGTCAAGGACTCAAGACTCAACAATTATGAAAGCTAATAGAAACTAGAAAAGACAAGTAAACTGTAAATCTACATGTGGCCCTTGCCACAAGAGTCTCCAGGAGTATAAGTAGGTCGTGGTGTTCTTCTAGGAGTCTCCCGCACAGATCGATGACCAGAACTAGAAGGCACATGCCCTCCACGTGAGGGTGTAGATGGAGGTGGCAACAACAAAGGAACAAGACTCGGAACTCGAGCACTGCTACTGGATGGTGGAGGTGGCATGGTTGCTGCAGCTACTTCATCTTCATCCCTTATGAGTTCCTCTTCCAGTTCTTCAAGATGTATAGTGCCATCCTCCAAATTGTCTTCCTTTGGGTGGTTGTCCCAAATTTTATATGTGGGATCCTCATAAGCCCGATCACATTAATGACTCAACAACCTCAAGTTGTAGTGCACATAAACCAAGCTTTTTGCCTGGTTTTCATTGATTTTGTTTCTTTTCACATTATGTATGAAGTCGTAGGTGCTCCAACACCTCTCTGCAGAAGTATTTACAACCTGTGATAGAACTTTTTTTTTCCAATTTTGGCAAAAGTCCCTGGCCGCCATATGCTTCCCACCATGTGAGAGAATCAAATTTGTCTCTGTCTTCCATTGCATGGAAGTTACCAAACAAACCAGTGCCACTGAAGTATTTGCCTATTTCAAGGCGCACAGTTGCACATTCCTCCCTGTCAGGTATCAACTTTTCTAATGCTTGCAAATATCCACTAGTTACCTCTGCATCTAAATGGGGTTTGGTCCTAATCCCACCCCCTGGTGTAGGTTGGCCCAACCAAGATGTAGAGTAGTATTTTGGCGTAAGGATATATGCCAAGAAATGGAGTGGAAGATTAAGTCTATTCCACCATTCACACACACAATCGTGAATTAGTTTGTACAAGTCGGGATCTTTGTTATGAACAATATCTTTTATTTGCCCCAACATGGTATCCATCTGCTCACACACCTTGCCAATCACTAGTTTGTCTGTATCTGCAAACCGAATCATGTGATAAATGGGCTTGGTGAAATCCAATACTTGCCTCACACTTGTCCAAAATTGACCATCAAGAGTGGCCTCCTCCACCAGTTCAAAACTTCGCATGTCAGTTGCATTTGTAGCCCTTTCCTTTAGTATCTGCCAATGTGGACTTGATACCATGCTAGCCAATGACTCTCTTACCTTCAAAAGGCGCTTGAAGGTGAAGTAATAGCTACCAAATTTGGTCTTCGCAATCTTCAACAACTCCAATCTTGAGTGACTGCGGAAAAGGCCATGGGTATTGCTATGATTTGTAATAAATTTTATCATTTGTTTGCCTTTCTTGTACAAATCACCAATCCATTTGTATTGTGCATTTTTGTTCCTGACAACATCATGCATCAGAAGGTTCAATGTGTGAACCAAACAGCCAGACCAAAATATGTTGGGGTATTTGTCCTCAATAATTTCTCCTGTTGCCTTACAATTAGGAGCATTATCAGTGATGACTTGGATGACATTGTATGGCCTGATATGGTCAATTATCTCAAGTAATGCTTCTGCAATGTTGATGGTAGTCTTGAACTTGTCTGAGTAATCATGTGCAGTTAGAAAGATGGCACCACTAACAGACACAGCAAGAACACTTATCAATGGCTTGCCTTTTACATTTGTCCATCCATCAGATACAATGGACACCCCATGGTCAGTGCAAGAACTTGTCATTCTATTCAAAGAATGTGATATTTTTGCTTTTTCATGATCAAGTCCAACAGTTCTTGCTTTGTCATACCCCGGGCTCTTGTATCCTTTAGGGGCATCATTTATGGCAGAAACCATTTGGTGCCAATAAGGTGAGCGAAGAACATTGAATGGTATCCCACATGCATAGAGAAACCTGTAAACCTTTGAATCCACATCATTCCTACACCCCTCATCAAGGAAATCTGATATGGTTCTATGCCTTAAAGCTAATGACCCTGTGCCTCCATATCCACTGCCTTGGGAGGATGCTGAAGGAGTTCTTTGTGCTTGTGATTGTGAGCTTGGTTCAAAGAAACCCCTTGATTTTTTAGATTTGTATTGGGCTTCCTCCTCTTCCCTTATGTATTTGGCTCTATCTGCTGTTGACACAGCTGCACAAGTTTTGATTCCTATTTGTTTATCTCCATCCCATGGTCTTTTCCCGCAGAGGTGTTTTCTGGCACGGGTGTATGAACCTGTGTAATTATTGTTGCAATGGGGGCAATGAAATTTAGTGGTTCCACCCCCTTTCCCTTCTTCAGGCCTGTTAACATATTTCCACAATGGGGTTTGATCTTGTTTAGTTTTTTGAGAGTCATGTTCACCCTCCTCTAGCTCCTTCTCATCGGGGTTTTCATCAAATCCACTTTCTCTAGCTTCTTCATCCCCGTCTTCATTTTGGCCCCACCGTTTCCTACTCTTCAGCACCATAATAACCATAAAAGGTACCAAGAAGAGGAAAATGCCAAGAAATATAGCCAGGTCCATGATGTTTGATATTTGTAGGCTTTTGAATCTGCAAAATTTAATGGGAATGGGAATGGGAATATGAATGAGAAAATTAATTTTATTTAGATTCATGATTTTTACTAAATAAATTAAACTAAACTAAATTAAACTAACTAAACTATACTAAATTACTACCTAACTAAGGTTTAAAATACTAAATTACTAAGTTACTAACGTAACTAACCTCTTTGCAGGCTTGCTCCTTGGCGCTTGCTCCTTGCTTCTCCTCGCTCCTTTGCTCAATCTCCTTCGCTCTCCAGCTTCTCCTCAACTCATTCAAGTGACAATGAATTTGTTTTTTGCCCCCAAGTCGTTTTAAAACAATTTTTTTTTAAATGAAATTTTTTTCGGGTCCACGGATTTTTTTGCCCCTAAATCGCTCCCGGCGTCGTGCGCGTCGCTCCCAGAGTGATAATTAAAAGCTCGGGAGCGATCGGGAGTGATCGCTCCTGAGCTGTAATTTTCGCTCTGAGAGCGACGGGAGCGACACTCCCGAAATCGCTCCCGATTTTGGCAAGGAGCGTAAGTTTTTTTCGAGAGCGCGCTCCCGAAGTCGCTCTCGTTCGGGAGTGATTTCAGGAGCACGCTCCTGACACGCTCCTGAGCCGCTCCCACCCGCAGCGCGGATTGGGAGCGGGTTCAAAGGGGCGGGGGGGAGCGCTCCCTCGCAACTTTGTCCAGAGCTTAATACATCATACTCGACACTCATAAGAGGGTCTCTGAACGACACCAAGTCGTTCTCGGAAAGTCAAGAATTTGACCTTTCCTAGCGGCTTTGTCAAAATGTCGGCGACCTATTCATCTGTACCGATATGTTGGAGTCTTATTGCTCCCCGCTGCACCATATCTCGAATATAGTGGTACTTGATATCGATATGCTTGGAGCGATCATGAAATATGGGATTCTCTGATAAACGAATCCCGCTCTGGCTGTCACATAGGATCACGGTGGTATCCAATGTAAATCCAAACAGCTCACCGAAGAGCTTTCGCAATCAGACTACCTACAGGAGGCCATACTAGCAGCAATTTACTTTGCCTTGACGGTGCTCAAAGCCACCGACTTCTGCTTCCTACTCATCTAGGATATCGAGGTAGATCCCAAAGAGAAACAACGCTCGAAAGTGTTCTTTCTGTCCACCGCACTGCCTGCCTAATCAACAACGGTATATCCAAGTAGTCTTACATCTCCGGCAGTGTATCTCAACCCATGAGTGATCGTGCCACAAAGATATCTCAACAGATTCTTGGTACCAATCCAATGTGTGTGGTGAGGGTCAACCATATGTTGACTCATTGTGTTGATTGCAAAGCATATATCCAGATGGGAGTTCACCAAGAACATCAATGCTCCGACGAGTTGATGATACTTGGTAGCATTTCGTAAAACAGGTCTGGCAACACTACTGATTAACTTCTTGAATTCAAGTTCCATCGGGGTAGTTATGGACTTGCAGTCCACCATACCAAATCTCTCCAATATCTTCACCACATATTTTCCTTGAGATAGGAAAATTTCCCCTGGCTTCTGCCAGATTTCGAGTCCTAGGTCCTTCATCTCAAACTCAGAAGCCAACTCCCGCTTACATTTGTGAATGAGAGGGTCTGCCCTTATTAGAAAGATGTTTGTCAACGTACAACACCCATATGAGAGGATTGTCATCTTAAACCTTAAAGTAAAGGTTAGGGTCGGCTTCACTCCAAGTGAATCCCAACTTCATCAAGTAGCTATCGATCCTTTCATACCACGCTTGGGGTGCTTGCTTTAGCCCATAAAGGACCTTCTTCAACCTGCACACATGAGATTCTCGATCATGAATCTCAAATCCTTCGGGTTGCTCCACATAGACTTCCTCTTTGATCGAATCATGCAAGAATGCAGTCTTGACATCCATTTGATGTAGGTCCCATCCTTGTGAAGCAGCAAGGGCTATGATCAAGCGGATGGTAGTATATCGGGCAATAGGTGCAAATATCTCATCATAGTCTATACCTTCCTTCTGAGGGAAGCCACGAGCGACAAAACGAGCCTTATACTTTTCTGCACTTCCATCAACTGCATGCTTTATCTTGTAAAGCCATTTCGAAGTGATCACTGCTTTGTCCTGGGGTCTGGGACCACATCCCAAACATGGTTTTTCATGATGGTCTATATTCCTCGGTCATAGCATCCTTCCATACTTGATGCTTGACAACTTTTATGAATGGCGAAGGCTTGTTTTGGATGATTGTGCTCATGATGGTCAGGTATCCCTGATACCTATTCGGCTTCTTACTTTCCCGGAAGGTTCATCTGGGTGCAATGTGTCCTTCAGCATCATCAAGTGTCCCCCTAAGCCATGAAGGCCTCTTCATATAAGAGGAAGGCTCTTGCGGAGGAGGATCAATAGGATCCATAGGTTCTCCCACATCGGGCATCGTCTCATCTTCCTTTTCCTTCGGTTCCCTAGTGTCAGCGTCTTTATATCCCCTTAGGGTAGAAGATTGTCAATTTTTCTAAGAGCCATATCTTCGTCAAAGGTGACGTCATGGCTAATTTCGACTTCCCTTTGACCAACCACATAGATTCTATAGCCCTTAGTATTTTCGTTATAGCCCACGAAGATTCCTTTTTTTCCAGATGCACCCAATTTATTCATTTTCTCGTTCGGCACATGAAAATATACAGGACTTCCAAAAATTCTAAAATGAGATACGTTAGGTTTCTTACTAGTGAACATCTCTTCGGGAGTCTTGGAACCCAATGCTTGATGAGGGCATCGGTTTTGTACATATACGCATGGACAACTTTCACAATCGTACGTTTCTTCCTTTCCGCCACACCATTCTGCTCAGGAGTATATGGTGTAGTAGTCTCTCTCTTAATGCCAGCCTCTTTGCAAAAGTCATGAAACTCATTGGATTCATATTCAGTCCCATTATTAGTCCTTAAGATCTTGATCTTCTTTTTGGTCTGATTCTTGATCAAGGCTTTGAAGTGTCGAAACCAGGAGAACACTTCATCCTTCATTTTCAAGAAGTATATCCAAGTCTTGTGAGAATAATCATCTGTAAAAGTGAGGTAATATAAATATCCTCCCAAGGAGTTCATAGACATCATACCGGATATGTCTGAGTGAACCAACTGCAATATATCGGAGGTCTTGCTTTGGCTTGAGGGGAATGGTCCCCTTTTGAGCTTTCCTTCGGCACATCCTAGACATACACCTTCTTGCTCTAATCTGAACTCTGGCATCCCGGTCATCATTTTTCTCACATCGGGTAGAGCTTTATAATGAAGGTGCGCAAAACTCCGATGCCATAGTTCGGTCTAAAGAGATGTGTCACAAGACATGACACCCAACGGACTTCCTCCGACCTGATATAATGAATCAACTCAAAACCCAAGAGGGAAAGCATCTTTAAAGTTATTTTTCCATACACGTACCTTGCCATCGCAGAAAGCCACCTTGTAGCCTTTGTCTTCCATTGCCGAAATGGACACCAGGTTCTTTTTGAGATTAGGTACATATAATACATCTTGTAAATGAATTGTATGTCCCTGATTCAATTGAAGAGTGACATTCCCTATGCCTTTCACAGGATATTTTGAATTGTCCCCAAGAACAATTTCCAGGTTGGTCTCCTTCTCTACCAGATTAGAGAGAGCTTTTTTGTAACCAATGAAGTGCCTTGAGGCACCACTATCAATAAGCCAATTTCCCAGCGAGTCTGGGGGAGTAGTAGTAGAGAGGGCCGCTGGTAGATAATATTCATCTTGCTTATTGTTAACAACGTTAGATTCATACCTGGAGTTTCTTGCCTTCTTGAAGGGTTGTCCTCTTCCTTGATTTCCATCATTCTTTTACCTTTGCCAATAGACCCACCATTCCTTTGATTGCTGTGAGAGTGATTTTGATCATCGTCATGGTGTGAGTCCCTTTTATCAGGGCACTCCCTCGCATAGTGGCCCATTTTATTGCAATTGTAGCATCGTCTTTTTCTTTCACCGTTCGGTCCAACCTTTCCTTTGAATTTAGCCCCATAATTGTTTCTTCTTTTAGCATGAGAAGAAAAGGCAGAGGGATGACCTTTAATTATGGGCGTTTCTTGCTCTTCCATCCTTGTTTTTTCTTGAATGCATCAGTATATCGTAGATTTCCTTGGAGGTGGTCAGCTCGGAAACATAGGCCACCAAGTGCTTGTCGATATGGTTGCGGATGATCTTCTTTGCTTTGACTTCTCCCTTGGTCCTTTTGTTCCTAACAGCAGCGGATGCATTTGATGGAGGCTCAACAATCTCGCCTCTCACATGGTCCAACACTTCCTGCTCTTCTAATGTTAGATTGAGAGACATCTTCCATCCGTGATAGTCAGATTTTTTACAGAGTTTGTTTTCAGCAGGGAAGTGTGTTGAGGACCCCATGACTTCTTTAAGATAGCTTTAACGGCCTTCGGTGATTGCTCTTGCTTGGGCTTTGTCTTCACCTCAGCTCTAATACCATGTTAAATTATGGTATGTTCTATGCTTAGAGTAGTTTACTTCTTTTCTTCTTATTAGCCACATACTAGCAATCACATAAACATAAAGTAAAGTGCAGATAGAACATTAAAAGATCGACAAAAAACAAGCCAAGACAGGAGACACAAGATGTGGCGGCTAGCTAGGGACAAACCCCAATGCAGGGAAAGCCTTTGATCAAATCTTCTTTTATCTTCAATATTTCAGCAAGGAGAAATAGTACATTGCAGAATTCTGTAATTTTATAACAGCAGCAGAGAGCCCTAAATCAGCACAGTCAAACTTGGTCAAAACAGCCCCGGATTGACTTCTAATCATCTTGAAGAACTCGGTCTTCAACAGCTGTCTTCAGCAGCCCAGAACAGTCCACAGATCTCAGTCAAACAACAGTCAACACTTGGTCAAAGTCTGGTCAAAGTTGCTGAACAGAATTGCAGCTAGCCTAGGAGAGGCTGCCTAACCCTATCCGCAGTCAAAAAAGCCTCCATGCTGGTCAACACTATCCAATCTGCCCACCTGCAGCTAGGTCAACCCAAGTCAACGCTGCCCTAACCAGAAATCTGTGTCTTCCTTCTTCAGCCACACGTGTGAGAGAGAGAGGCTCATCTAATGCATAGGAGAGAGAGAAGATGAGTGATGAGATGAGTTGCAAATCACTCAACCTCTCTTCTATTTATATGAAACGCTGGGCATGTGTGCCACACACTTAGCTGCTGGCAGACCTTGACAATTTGTCAAGTAATTAGAAATAAATTCATATCTCCATAAATATTCGTCGGAATCGGATGATCTTTCGATCAATCCTACACCTCTCGACAAGAGGAATCTAGGAAAAATATCAACAGCCATAAATAATGTGACCCACATGGAGTTTGGCCCTAGTTGCCAATTTTAACATAATGGGACATTTGCCTTTTCAATAAAAATATTGTTGAGGTTGTTCTCTCTCTTATTTCCTTTATCTGCTGTATTTTTGAACATATCCTAACAAATAAATTATTGTTGGAAGTACTATTTCATAGCAGGACAACAAACTTCATAATTTTGTTCAAGAGTAGCATTGATAGGGATCGCCAAGACTTATTTCTGTTGAAATTTGGGTAGCTTTGGGATGAATTTCCCCAAAGGGAAACCCAACTACCCCAAGGAAAAACCCATTTCTTCCCCAAAAAAGAACTCAAATTGGAGAAAGGAAATTATTATTATCATTATTATTAATTAATGTGGCAAAACAATTTGGGACAAGCACTCGTTAAGGCACATGGAAAAATATATTTAAATATTATTATGGGCAAAGTTTGAATTTAAGTAATTCCCTCCATAAGCTACAAAGTCGGCTTCGTAATGCTTATGTCGGCCTTCCTCTAAAGGTCGTGTCCTTTCACATTCGGAAACAACTATAAATACCTTATCGATGTACATTCAAGCAGGGCATACTTGACTCTGAGGTTCGATACATATCTCTGTGGCTCAATATACCTTCGTTGTGGTTCATATGTTTGTTTCTGAAGTTCGATGCACATCTTTCTACTCGCATTCTCTATACACTCTTACAGTGAGGCTTGCATTAAAGTTCTGTGGCTTGCAAGTGATTGTTACAGTGGTTCTACTATGTGTGGTTCGTATTGTTATTACTATGGCTCATATGATTTGTGTGACTCGTATCTATGGCTCACAGTGGCTCTTATTTATGGTTTACATTATCTATGATTCGTATGGCATCGCATCAGTGGTCTCGCTCTATATTATAATGCTCTATGCCATCATCACATTCTTTTATTGGTTCATTGACTGAGGCTCTTATTGGTTCGTTTATTGAGGCTCGTATTGGTTCATTGACTGAGGCTCGTATTGGTCCGTTGATTGAGGTTTGCATGGTCTGTTGCTAAGGCTCGCATGGTCCGTTGACTGAGGTTGACATTCATTTATTGTGGCTTGCACAGTGTCATCGCATATAACTATATACAATGTCGTTGCATATATTATAGTGGCACCACACAATAGTGTCATCACATTTATATCAATGGCATCACATCTTTTATAGTAATATTTAGAGAATCTTACTCTAATATGCTTTGAGGCTCTCGGATTTATAGTGATATTCCGAGGCTCTCGATCTCATATACTTTGAGGGGCTCGACATTACATAGATGCTCACACATCTGTGGTTTGATATATAACAACGATTGCAATATATAACGGTGTGCAGTGATGTGGTTTATAACAATATATGATATGATATGGAAACGTTCTAATATCAATGGTATGTCAGTAACTATATATATTAGTGACCCTTGACATGGCAAGTAACCTTGATGCATGACCTTGACATGGATATGATAGCTACATTAACATGACAGTAATCTTTGTTATGACAGTACCTTGTCATATGACAGTTAAACTAGTTGTATGATGGTTGACAATAACCCTATATGTCAGTGATATAGCAGTAACCTTGCTAGCAATAATATGATAGTGATTGCGACAACAATGATATGGCAATAACTTTGATGGCAGTGACTTTGATGATAGTGATGACTGACAGTGATAGTGACAGTGACAGTGACAGTGACAGTGCACAATGACTTTGATGACAATGACAATAATATGGCAGAAACCTAGTATGTTTGTGACCCTTGATATGGAAGTGACCTAATGATGACAATGACTTCGAATCAGTATGATAGTGCCAGTATATGGACAGGGATGTATGGCAGCTCATGTGACCGTGATATACATGGCATGGTATGACAATGCAGTGATGTATATATATGAGGATCATACATGATCCTTGGTTGGCCCTAGGTGGCCTAATATGATTGATGTGTCTCATTGTACCTTGTATCTTAGCTAAACATTTGATGAATATCTAATAAAAGAAGACGCTGATCGGGTTTTCCCCCTTGTGGGGTTTTGCCTTGGGCTCTGTTAATTTGGTAGCTCAGGGACAAATTCCCTCCTTTTGACAACCTTCCTCATCTAGAGAAGACCCTCGTTGCCCTTGGAAGAATTGAATTTGGCCAAGGAAAAAATTAATTCTTGATGGAAAACCCACAAGTGCACAAAAGTTTATGGGCATGGAAATTCAACATCCTTGGACACATATAGATAGACCTCATGTCACGTCATTTGGAGGCATCATCACACAAATCTTCTTCTTCTCTTTGGAGGTTCGACTACTTCTGAAATTGCAGGTCTTTTTCCACACATGCAAGGAGGAGAGAGTCTTTTTGATTGGGCCGAAATCTGTCTTTGACCAGCCTTTGACAAATGTTGACTTTTTGTTGTTTGGGAGGAGTTTGACTTGGCATTTTGCATCTGTTTTGGAGGCCGAGTTCTTTGGCAAGGAGGACGAACTTTTCTGGGCACTTTGACCTTGGTTGACTGCAGATCTGCAACTAGGGTTTCAGCAGACTTTGACTTTGACCAATTTTGGAGGACTCTATTGGGATTGTTTTGACTGCACTTTGACCAGCATTTAAGGCCGCATTTTTTGACAGTGGACCGAGCTCTTTTGGAGGCATGTTGACTGTTGGCCATTTGGGACTACTGCCGCTGCCATTGACTTTGACCACAATTGCAGATTTGACTTGTTGACCAGATTTGACTATTGGGCTCATCTTGTGGATATTGATTGGTTGGTTAGATTGGATAGTCAAAGGTTTGACTTTGACTCTTGTTTGATGAATTGGAACATTGTAATCCCTCTGCTGAACATTTGATGACAATCTAATAGAAGAAGAATTTGAAAGGGTTTTCCCCGTTGTGGGGTTTTATCCTGATCTTTGATCAAATCTTGTGTCTCTTGTTATTGCTCTTGATTTTCTTATTTTGTACATTGCATTTACTGTTCTATCTACAATTGTTGTTTATCATTGGGAGATTATATTTGATTGCTTCTAGAAAAAAAAATGGGCTAAGTGATTGTACTAAGCATAGAACAATGGAAAATTAACAGTGTCTGACCTAAATCCTGGTGTTTTTATCATGTATGCTTTTCTTCTGTTGTTCTTAACTGTTCTGCTGCATTATTTATGTTTCTTGTTCTTCTACAGAATTGCTAATGATGATATGATGTTATGGGGTGAATGCAATGTATAAATGATGAAAAAGTTCGAAAAAGCAATTATCTACGGCAGAGAACAATCTAGCTCTAAAAATTAACAATTTCTTTAGCTATTTTCAGCATTTTCAAGGCAGATTTTGGCATGCTGTTAGTAGCCTTTTCCTTCTTAAATTATTCACCATACTTCCCCTTTTAGATTGGTATGTCTTGACTCCATTTGCTGAACATTTGATAGGCACTAATCCCTTGTCCTTGATCACCCCATTTTATTTCTTTACTACAATGTATTTGTTTCAGTATGGCTAACTCTTCATATTCACCTTGAGCCTGGTTGTCCTTTAGTAATCCTACGTTAGGGAAGCCCCCCTTGTGGTGGAAAAAAGACAACCTAAAGGGACAGAGCCACTGTGGTGACAGTGGGTGGCCTTCCCAAGCTATGCTTGAGTTGTGGTTTTGTGATTGGGACTTTGGCAGGTTGATGAGAAATTGAGAAGTAATAGGGTTTTTAACAACGACTGCCATTTCAGTTTATGTTTTTCTTTACCATTTAAATTTGTTTTAGCACTTTCCCTGGCTCTTTCAATTTTATTATTAATGTTTTCATTGATAGAGATCACATTCTTTCCAATTGGACAGGCTGCCACAAGGAGCTGCTTTTATGCTGGATTTGCTGCTCAACGTAACTTTGCAGAGGTGAATTTTCTTGTAGTTTTACATTGTACTTTTGTCAATTTTGGATGGCTGTTTGCTTAAAACCAGTGAAGGGCTGTATTGGTTCTTTATATGGAGATACTCACAACTTCCTGTTAAGCAAGGAGAGTAGTTTACATTTTTGTAATGGATTTCTAAATGATGTCTGAGTGTGATGTATCTTGATCATCTGAAATATTGTATGTTTTGTAAAGTATATGATCTATTGTTTAGATTTCATATGATGATAGAGGGTCATTTGTTTAGCTCATTAAAGGGTTTTTGTATTCCACTGTTAGTACTTCAATTTTTTTTTTCCTTTATTTTATTTTATTTTATTTCTGCTGGCAGGTAATAGCTAAGGGTGAAGCTCAAGGCATGGTGAGCAAATCTCTTGGAATTATTTTTGGTATTGGTTTATCAAACTATGCTGGTTCATCAGGACCGTTATTGGTGGCCTCTTTTGCCATAGTGACTAGCATTCACATGTTCTGCAACTTCAAATCATACCAAGCTGTTCAACTACGAACCTTGAATCCATATCGTGCAGGTAACTTCATTTGAAACCCTATATTTATTATTTATTCTCTTTTACCAGAAAATAATGGAGTCAGAATATTTAAAGCAACTCTAAACTATTAAATACCATTAATCAGGTTTTTATTAGATAATAGAATTGATCGTGTACCTCCTTCATGGACACTGCATTTTTTTCTTCCCCTGGGACATTGCATCTAACTCAATATTCTATGCATAGTGGTTGTTAGAAGATATATTGGTATCAGCAATCGTTTAGAGAGTGTAAACTATTCACTTAATTGCATAAAGTGGTTGGCACATGTTGAAATTTGTTATTTCCTTCTATGTTGTAAAAATAGTTTCTTCGCAAACCACATATATCAATTGATACATTTTGAATGCAGACACTTAATTGAAACCTAATTAAGGGGCAAGAGATACAAGAAAATATTCAAACTGTATGGCCTAGTTATAAAATGGAGTAAATATTTTCAAAGCTGTAACCTATATACAATTATTAATGTCAAGTTCTTGAGTAAAAGTGGATGAATCCTATACTTAAGGCTTTTGATTTTCATGGATATAAGATCTTCAGGGACGTGGAGAGCCTTTTCTTCTATAATTGTGTTCAACCATTTAATTGATTTTTTTTTGGCTCTTATATATCAATCTTCTAAAAAGTCGTCTATTTATTTTTTCTATACACAAAGAAACTAAGAATAGAAGAGTACTTGGAAGAGAGAAATACTTCTTAGATTATGAAATGAAGAGAGCACAAATCCTTTTATAATAAATATATGGAAAAACCCGAGGTGTGTAATCCCTAGGTGCTGAACCGTAATTATTGAATTAAATATTAGTCATTAATGCAGCACTCAAGTATGATTTAAACTAAAGTCAATAAGTAACTTTATTAATATGGCTAAGTCTATAGTCTAGATGACCATTGCAACAAGATAATGCTAATTGCTAACATCCTCCCTTAATGGTCATTTCAGAGACACTAAGTTTGTCTTTGAATTATACAAGTTTATTTGGGCCAAGAGACTTGGTGAGAATATTTGCAACCTGGTCCCGAGTTGGGCAATATTTCAGCTCAACTTGTCCATCTTCTACAAGTTGGATGAGATAATAATGCACATCAATATGTTTGGTTATGAAGACGAGGTTCTTTCTTAGCTTAAGAACTCCTTTGTTATCACATAAAATTACTGTGGGCTCATCTTGATCAACCTGCAAATTTACATGGTTACTTTTAAGTTATTAAAGTGACTAGGATGTTGGATTATGTAGCTCAGTAGGACTTCCACATTGGTTTGGTGTCTTACCATTTGGAAGATTGCCTCTTTAGATAAACTTTGTAAAGTAATTTTATAAAGTACCTTTTGTATTTAATGATTAAAAGTGACTTAAGTCATCTTAACGAAAGATTAAGTCACAATCGTTGATCTTGAGATGGAAAGATCTAATTTTGACCATTAACATATAGGGTTAGGGTTTTAGTCATTAAAAGGTCATAAAAGGAGATCTGAGTTAGAGTTGAGGACACCATTGAGCGACACTAGCCTCAAGAGGAGGAGGCGTGTGATACTCTAGTGTGCCAGGTCGTCCAAGGTCTGAGGAAGGTGCAAGGAGCAGCAAGGATCTGGATTAAAACCAAGGAGGGCTTGATCATCTGGATCAAATCTAGTTGCTATATATGTAATTCCTCAGTTGGGCCATTATCCCTGGTGTGGGAGCTCAAGTTCCTATAGAACAAGTTTTTGATTTTTCACCTTGAGGGTTTTCGAGGGTAAATTGTGTGTCCAATATGTGATGATTGTTGATTTGGGGTAGCATTGGATGTGCTCTAGCCATGAAAATTGGTGGAGAGGCTAAAGCACATGAGATCTCCAATACCCAGAAAGGGTTTGGGCAGATTCTAAACAGTTTGGGAGATATTAAAATACTTAAAATTTTTAATGGAGTCCCTAAGTCTAAACTTAGGGAAAATAAAATATTAATGTGTTATTAAATATAAAACTGTGTTAGAATGTTCCAAAAGTCATGGATCAAGTCAGATCTAATCTTAGCCGTTGATTAGGGACTTAATCTCAGTTGTTGGTTTGTCAACGAGAAAAGTATAAGAGGAGGCTTGAGGGTCACTTGGAGAATATTCTGAGGGAGACTAGCTAGTTCAATTTCTGGAGCGAGGCTAGCTAAGAAATTGAACCAGTGGTATGGGGAGCAGTCAAGAGGCAGCAAGTACGGAACAGAGAGACAGGAGATCAACACAGAGGTAGAAAAGGCAGACGTAGGGCCAGAGGAAGCCACGTAGAGGCAGTAGAGACTGCGTAGAGTCAACAGGGCCTGCGTCATCCACGCAGAGGCTACAAGAGTGATGCAGAAGTCCAGAGAGGCTGCGCTGAGTCTCAACAGGCTGACGCAGAGGGTTTCAGGTCACGCAGAGGTCAGTAGGGATGACACTGGGTTTAGAAGAAGTGCTGGAAAGTTTGTCTATCTGTGGGTAAGCCAGTTTGGCACCCTGTTGTACTAGAAAATTGCTGAATAATAAAATCCTCCCTTGTTGTACCGGTTTTCCCACATTGGGTTTTTCCGGGGACATTAGTCCAAGATAACTGTGTCAATGTGTTGATTCTTGTGCATATGTTTGTTTTTGTATTACGGTGTGATATCTGCAACAGTATTTATTTTAATGTTTATGGAAGTAATTTCATTAATAACTTATGGTGAAATAAGTAGGAAAGTAAATCAGTTGTTGGAGTGATAGAATTTTCACAATGATTTCTGTGTGTATCCGCTATGCAATTTTAGTTAAGAACTTAGCCATGCTTAAATTAAATAAATCATTCAAGGGTTTGTTCAAGATTTATTGCTAGGTGCCAGGTTCCTGTTGACCATTGAAGTTGCACCTAAATTTTTTGAAGACTCCCAAGGATATGTCAAAAGCTTCATGTACAATTAGAGTTTAGATATCATCAGAGTTTTTTAACTCTAACTTATTCTTCTCATCTTCTTATATATTATACTTAGATTTTGCAAGCCCTGCTGGGATGATGTTTAGTGATGCTAGTGTGATGAGTTGAGTCATTTAACAGACCTATGTAACTTGGGACATTGCCATCAAGTGAGTTTACTCTGGGAGGTTTCTTTACGTCGTTAATTATTAGGTACTTTCGAAGACTTAATAATTAATTGAGTTTTTTCCTCAAAGCATAACCCCAAAGCCAGAGTGCGTCTTGATGGTGAGGCCTTGGGCGAGTCCTAGTGTCTAGAGTCAATTTATATTACCTTACTAGATCATTCATAAAACTTCGCTGAATTTGATTAGGTCTAGGGGTCAGTTTTTGTTTTTGTTTTTAAAATTTCTCGCTGGATAGAAATTTTAATAAATTTTGATTATAAAATGTAATAAGTGATGTCTAGAGAAGTTGTATGGGGTATGTGTGCTCAAAATTACACCTCTCACCTTCAACTTTTTACTAAGACACACTTTGAAGGGAAAAAATAAGTTCTAGACCCTCAAAACCCACATTTCCTAAGTTTAGCTCTTAATGTGGCAATAAATTAGCCCAACAATTAAATAAATGGAGAAAATTATATATCCACACATGCCAAAATGAGGTGGAAATTCATCTAAAGGGCAAAGTTAAGTTAGAAAGTGATGTGGACTCCATGGTACAAATCAAGGGAATTGATTTTCTTGTGGAGTTGACCACGAGTTCTCTAGACAAATCACATTTTTTGAGGAGATAAGTTGAGTTAAGGAGGATGACTCACCTCTTTGGTGGGCTTTGACTTGAGTTACACTAGAGTGGAGTGGAGAGTGTTCTCCTACCACTCCACTCCCACATCCACTTGTATTTCCTCTCACACTTCGAGCTCCCTCTTCTTGGAATGCGTGGAGCCTTCAAGGATTGAGTGGCCCCTCTTGGGAATTCGACTTGCTACTTGTGGGATTCGATTTGCATGGGTTGGCATTGGGATTGCCATCCATTTGCCTTGAGATTATCTCCATTTTTTCTATTTATATGAGCTTTGGGCTCTTTCTATGTATTCATGTAAAGAGCTATTGGGTTTGAGGAGACTGCCAATTTGTATACTTTCTTTGATAATAAAACAAAGACTTTGGGGTATCATTGGTGGTGTTATCTTTCTATCATCAGGTGATTTCTTTCCATTTATTTTTGTGTTTCAATTTCTTATGTATTTGGATTGTATTAACTCCTATTGCCATTCATTGTGGATTTATATGTGCAAGCTATTTTGCACGCATCTTTGATTTAGAGCAGTGTTGATAATATCGGTATCGGCAAAATATCGGCGAGGGTCCAGAAAACATCTTATCGGCAATATTGGCGAAAATATCGACAAATATCGATAAGCATAAAAATCATCTTTTAAAGATTTTTAAACATAGCCGATATTTTTAAAATATGGCGATATTTTGCCAATATTTTGAAAATATCGCGATATTTTGCCGATATCGCGATGTTTTCTGACGATATATCGTTTTGCCAAAAATATCGCGATATTTTCGAGTATCGCCGATATTATCATCACTGATTTAGAGTAGTATTCTAGGAGTGAAAAATGCTAATTGATTTTTGGGGGAATCTTTAGTTTCTTTCACCCATTGTATTGTTCTATTTCCTTTATGTATGCTAATATTTGTTTCCAAGTGTGTAGAAAATCTTTTGGAATTGTGTGAAGGATTCTTTTGGGCATGGGAGAAGTCTCACATAGATCAACTCTCTTCATTCAAGATAGAAAGGCCCATTGATCTCAATATCAAGGGATTTATGCGAAGACAAGCAAAGGGGGGAGTTCTCTCTTCCCGTATTCTACTTGAATCACTTATAATTCAAATTTCATATTAAATTTGATCTACATCTAAAGCTTTCCAATGATTATATGAGCTAATTAGAGCATTTTCTTAGACTAGACAAGTATGGAGTTTCACTCCCTTGACTTGGTTTAGTTTCTTGTATACTAGTTGTGTATTATTATTTGTTTTTCTTGCATGCTCTCTCCACTAGTTTCTGAATTTGTTTTGTAGCCTTTTAAACAACAACTGAAGTTCACTTTGGGATCAAGTTGGAAGAGAGACTCTTCCGGAAACTACTAATTCATCCTTTGCAAGACCCTTTTCATTTGTTGGGTAGCTTTTTAACAAGGCCATGAGTCGTTTTGAGGCCCATCCTTGACTAGGCCGAGTTCTTTAGAAGGCTACCTCCTATTCTTTCTAGGCTGTGAGCCTTAGGAGACTTAACCTCTCTCTTCTCAAACTATTTCCTCCTCATTTCAGGTCTGAAATTTGTATGTTATTTTTAGATACTTTCTTAGGCCTCATTTGTATTGAGGTTTCATCAAGGGAAGTCTATAGTTAAAATGTCTTATTGTGAAGACTTGCTTGAGACTCTCTGAGGCCTAGAGAGGCTCTCATTCCTTTGTAACATATGTAATAAAAAGTCTATTTTCTTGAGGGAGCTTAAGAATTATCCCATGGCATCCCACCTCCTTATTTGGAAGGAAGACTTCTCTTTGGGTGGATTGATTCTCTTAGTAGCCTCCAACTATCTTGCATGCTTTGCTCTTGCTAATATAGTTTAACTCAAGTGGGTGAGGGACCATGTTGGGCCGCCAAAATTAACATTCACTTTCACTCTATTTTCACCTTTTTCCTCATTTTGTTACCTCATTCCATCGCATTATCATTACATAACCCTACATTATCATTACTACATGAGTTCACATTTACATTTTCCAAAGTTATTAATTTCATGTATTTAAAGTGAATTTATGATTAAAAGTTAGAAAAATAACATGTATCTGCTTGTACCTAAAAATGGCTTGAGTTTGATGACATGTGTAGATCATTTGGAAGCTTCCAAGGCACCCTTATTTTGCCTCCTAAGAGGTGGACCATATTCCAAGGAGAAAGATCATGGAGATGTTGATGTGTTATGGGATTTGTATCTAGTATTTAGGGATAAGTTAAGACAAGTATGGATCTAGTAGATATTTAAGGGATCTACATTTATTGAGTAGATATCCCTAATTCATGTATAAATAAGATGAGAATCCTTCAAAGGAAGGTGAACAATTATCAATGATTCATTAGCATCAGATTTATGATTGTTCATTTTGCATGAATAATATGATTTTCTCCAAAATTATGAGTTATGAGTGTTGTTTGATTCTTAAGGTGTGATAGTTGTTCATGTGTGCTTATTGAGGAATGGAAAGATCCCCATACCAAGCTAAGTACACTTTGTTGTAGAGTAATGTTCATAGTTGTGAATATACTAATTTTAATTCTAGATGTTCATCTTATTTCTTTGCTGTAAATACTTGTAGATAATTTCAGTATGAATTCATGTTGTGGCCATGTTTTGTTGTGTGAAAATTGATCTCCTTTCAATAATTAGGTTGGATGGGGAAGGACAACTAGGACTCTTAGAAAAGCGCCTCTTCTCCGTGATCTAGGACTGGATGAAATCAAGATTCACTTTCTTATATGCTTTCTTAGACTAAATTTATATGCTTTCATAGTTACATTTCATCATGCTTTCTTAGATGTTTGGAAATGTTATTATAGAAGGAATGTGGAAGGACAACCAAGGCTTTTGAACAAGAGCCTCTTCTCTGCCTTCTAAAATAGAATAATATCATTGGCCAATCATTTATATGCTTTCATAAAATAGATCTGAATCTTTTCTTTTCCAAATAGTTTAGATTTGTAATATGCATTTCCATTCTAAACAAACTCCATATATTTTGGTTTGCTTCTAAGCTTACGAAACCCCCGGGTTGACAAATTAAATGACATGGATTTAGCATACAATTAAATTGCCCTACATTTTTGGCATTGTTGACGGGGAAGCAAACTTAGATGTAAGCTAGTTAGGAGGATTGTTTATGAAGCATTTTTCATTTTCTATGTCACCCCTTCCTTGTTGCTTTATGCTAGGAACAACTTCTGTCACTCGGGACAGTTGTTTTTTGATGCTACTGCTTTGCTCAGTTGATGCTTTCAGTGATCCTGTGATCTGCAACCACACTTTGATACCATGTTGGAATTTCTAAGTTTAACCCTTTAGAAATTCTTGCTGTACTATCTGATCTATTTCTTCCTACTTGTTCAATTACTTAACAAGTTATTTACGATGTAAATACTGAAAATAAATATAAGTACAGTATCAACACATACAAATCATCAACTGAAAGTAAACAAGCACACAAGTGACACTGTTGTTTTTGGACTAATGTCCCTAGAAAAACCCAATGCGAGAAAACCGGTGCAGCTATTCAAAGGGTTTTATTATTATGCAGTTTCAAAATACAACTTGGGTGCCAGAAATGGCTCACCCAACAGAGAATGCCCTCGGCAGTAGTACCTCTTAGTCAGAGATAGATCTTCCTGCTAAATCACTGGATGAATGATCCCACATCAACAATGCAGCCTTTGCTGCTCTACGTCACCCTGATAGGGATTGCGTCACCCTTTCCGGCTCTCCATCTCTCAGTGTGTCCCATGAAATCCTCCCAGCGCTGCCTCTAAGCCCTGCGTCAGCCTCTTTGGCCCAGCGTCAGCCTCTTTGAGCTCTGCGTCAGCCCCTGGACCCTCCACGTCTCACACGTTGGCCCTCTCTGGCTCTGCCCAGTGCCTGACTGCCTCTGCGTGGCCTCTAGTTGGCTCTGCGCCCCTCTCTCGGCTCTGCGCTGATCCTCCTGGTACTAACTCTTCCTCTCTGCTATGTATTCACTGCCCCTCAGCTCCAACTCAAATCACTCACTCAATTTCCTCAGCAAACCTTGCCCCAGAAAATCGAGTTCTTGATCTCTCTTGGTGTATTCTCCAACTGACCCTTAAGCCTCCTCTTATACTTTTCCGTTGGGCCATCAACGACAGAGATTAAATATCTAATCAATGGCTAAGATTAGATTTGGCTTGATCCATGACTTTTGGACCATTTTAACCTAGTTTTATATTAATATCCATTAATATTTTATTTTTCCTAAGTTTGGACTTAGGAACTCCATTAAAAATATTAATTATTGTAATATCTCCCAAATTGGTTAGATTCTACCGAAACCCTTCTTGGGTCTTGGGGATCTCATGTGCTTTCGCCTCTCCACCAATTTTCATGGCTAGAGCACATCTGATGCTACCCCAAATCAACACTCTGGAATCTTCTAGATCACGAAGCTTCTCATCCTCTTTGGGAAAATTTCCTTTCTTCGATCATCGCGGGTATACAAGAAAACAAAGCGATGCCATTGCAGGTCTGGTATAGTGCAACAGACGACCATCGTGGTTTTTAGTCTCATAAGAGAAATCATTCTCAAATTAGGGTTTAAGAGCTATTTCCTTTAAGGGAAGCTCAAGGCATTTTCCAATCATTGTTTTAGGGAGGATTTGAGTTGCATATTTGAATGAGTACACTGCATGATGGTCATGTTTCGGGCACTTCGGGGTATGTCACAGGGAAGTGGAAGAGGTGTGACAAAATACTGTGTAACAATGTGCATTAAATCTTTCTACGTGGTTAAATGTGGAGAGTGGGTCACCATCAAACACGGGCATCCCATGTAGCATCCTTCCCGCGACATGATTAGGATGTCCAAGGATTCTTGCAATGTCCAAAGTGGGAAGTTTACGAAAGAATGACAACCCATTTGAGGTATACATGAAACATATGTAGGAGTCGCCAAGGTGAAATTAAAGATGCCTAAAAAAATGCTTGCTTCACCCTACAAGCATCGACCTTAAAGTTCAATAAAGAACTAGGGCTTCATTCTTCCAATGGAGCCGCCAATAATGATATGTCAATATGTTGTATGGGGAACAAAACACGTTTTGTTTCCCCAGCAAGGGCCCTAGAAATGTTACCGCTCAAACCAACAGGGGAACTAAAAGGAGCTCCTAAAAGGACAATTGCTAGGTTAAGGGAAACAGTGGAGGCTTAGCCCATTGTCACCACAATTTAAGTCTCTCTGTTCTTTACAGACTTTCACGAATGGGAGGAGTCCCGGTAGTGTAGTATATGTCAATGGATAGGTGGAAAGTTACATTGGAAACCCTTTCCCAAGGATGGAGTGAAGAATGGAACTTGCTTTCTCTTTAAGCAAGGGACTTGGTCCTCTAGGGGTAAGGGGTGAGGATTGGAGGGTTGAGGGAGAAGGAATAGGCTTATAGACGAGGTTCTCAATCCCTATAATCCTTGGGAAACTTGGATTCCCAAATGGTCCTTGACAAATAATCTTTAATGAGAAGTAGGACCATACGAGGCCAAGTGGACCCAATCCAGGTTTGGCGATGGAAATTAGCAACCAATGATGTTCCTATCCTGGACAAGGTGAAAGGAAAGGATCGAAAAATGATATTTACTTTGTCAGGCCAGGCAGTAACTCCAATAGGCAGTAAAACTGATTCCATTTATTTCATTAGGTATGTTATTGTTATATACAAAAGGGTGTGACTGCTCAGTTCATCTTATGATGACTGTTCACATTCCTAATTTAACTATTTACATGAATTCACCCAATCGTGAGGATTAGGTGTCAACATTCCCCCCCTTAATTTGAAGGGATGTTGGTGAGTCCAAGCATCGTTCTGAATCTTTCAAGCTTTTCTCTTCCAAGCGCTTTGGTGAAGATGTCCGCAATTTGCTCATTTGTGGAACAATGACAGAGATGGATTGTTTTGGCCTCAACATGATGTCGGATCAGATGATATTTAGTATTGATGTGCTTTGTTCGATCATGGAACTTTGGGTTCTTGGCCGACTTTATTGCAGAGGTGTTGTCAATCATGAGTGGAGTTGATTATACTTCTTTTACCTGCAAATCTTCAAGAATTTTCTTAAGCCACACAATTTCTTTTGTTGCTTCAGCTGCTGCCACGTATTCTGCTTCTGTTGTGGAATCTGCTGGAATTGATTGTTTGCGTGATCTCCAGGAGACAGCTCCTGATCCAAGAGTCATAGCATCTCCTGAAGTAGATACCCCAGTTTCTTTGTCTCCATCGAAGTCTGAATCAGAGTATCCGATCAAACTGAAGTCATCCACCTGTGTGTACTTGATTCCAAAGTCTTGAGTTCCCTTCAAGTACTTTAGAACTCTTTTTGCAGCGGACCAATGTCCCTCACAAGGCTTTTGCATAAACCTGAAGAGGATTCCAACAGCGAATGAAATGTCTGGTCTGGTAGTAGTAAGGTAGTTGAGACTTCCTACAAGCTGTCTATACTTTGTTGCATCCTCAAATTCCTTTCCTTCAATAGCTGTGAGCTTTAAGTTTTGTTCCATTGGAGTGGTAAGAGGATTGCACTCTGTCATGCCAAATCTGTTTAACAAATCTCCAATGTATTTCTTTTGAGAAAGAAATATGGACTTTGGATGTTGGGTTACTTCAATGCCAAGATAGTAATGAACATAGCCCAAATCAGTCATTTCAAAACTTTTTCCCAATTCCTTCTTTATGGATGCAATGTAGCTTTCATTGTTCCCTGTCATTAAAAGATCATCTACATATACTACAAGATATACCACTGTTTTGCCAACTTTCTTGACAAATAAAGTTGCATCATCAAGATCAAAATGATTGAAGTTGAGTTTCAGAAGATGCTCAGTTAGTTTTTCATACTAGGTTCGTGGTGCTTGTTTGAGGCCATAAAAGGACTTCACAAGTTTGCATACTTTATGTTCATGTCCTTTCACAGCAAATCCTTCAGGCTGGGACATAAAAACATTTTCTTTTAGATCTCCATTCAAGAAGGCAGTTTTTACATCCATTTGATGGACTTTCCAACCGTTCTGAGCTGCTAGTGCAAAGAGTGTCCAGATGGTGGCCCATTTTGCTGTGGAGGCAAAAGTTTCCTCATAATCGACCCCTTCCTTCTGTGCAAAACCTTTTGCCACAAGCCTAGCTTTGTGCTTGTCAAGTGAGCCATCAGCTTTGTACTTGTTCTTGTAGACCCACTTGCAGCCAATGGGTTTGGTTCCAAATGGAGGATCAACCAGCTTCCAAGTGCCGTTCTTTATGAGGGCATCATACTCCTTTTGCATTGCTTCTTTCCATTCATCATGAGAAGCAACTTCTTTAAAGGAAGGAAGTTGGTTCAAAATCTGTAGACAAGTTCAATTCACAATCATAAGACACATCCATATCAATAGGTGAATTAGAGTCATCTACATCACCTCCATTTTGCCGGTTTGAATTTCTGGTTCCTGTCTTTCCAACTTCATCAGGATGAACACTTTCAAGTGTCTTTGTTAGCCACTTTGGGGGACCCTTCTGAGATGGTCCAGGCTGCTCTGTTGATTGAGTTGGGACTGAATCAAGATTGAGTCTCCCAATTCTATCAATTACATCACTTAAAGCATCATCTGTTGTTGGAGTTTCATTCAGGGGAGAGTGTTCTTCAGAAGAAGATTCCACATGTTGATCTAGAATAGGAATCCCCCCTTCAAGATGTGGGATCTGATTATCAAATTCTTGAAATGATTTTGTTTTTGCGAATCTATCCAAGCGATCAAGTTTCCGCTCAACAACATTGTCAGATTTGGATGATTCAAGAAAAATTACATCTCTAGATACAACAAACTTTATATTTACTTCATCATAGAGGCGGTATGTTTTGGAGGTGTTTGAATACCCCAGGAAGATACATTACGACTTCTAGCACCAAGTTTGTTTCTATGTACCTTTGGTATCAAAGCATAACAGGTGGAACCAAAGACCCTGTGATGTTTTACCGAAGGAACATGTCCATACCACAATTCATAAGGAGTTTTGTTTCTTATAGCATTAGATGGACATCTATTCTTTATATATGCAGCACATAGAACAACATCAACCCAAAACATTATCTTTACATTTTTGTAGAAAAGCATGGATTGTACCATATTCAAGACTGTTCTATTCATTCTTTCAGCTACACCATTCTGTTGGGGATTATAAGGCACAGTTGTTTGATGTTTGATCCCATGTTGGCGAAGATAGTTTTCAAAT
>APFE030913941.1:25636-58249 GCA_000404065.3 Pinus taeda
AGTTGAATATGATGAAATATGGCGACTCACCTCTTCATTTACAGATGTTGTGATTAATGCATAAGCTTTGTTGTTCTTGTTTTCCCAAATGGCGAGCTCTTTGTCTGAGGTAGGCTGTATTGGGTCATTGTCTCCTTCTCCGACACACACTCCTTTCCACAACTCATTGAAGATGAGGGTGTGTTTTCTCATCCGGGACCATGCAGGATAGTTCTCCTTGCCAATGAGAACTATTCCTACCATGGAGATGATTGAATGCATTCTGTAAGAAAAAATTACTTCTGCTGATAGAAAACAATATATATGTTATACCTTCCACTTCTCAAATATATATGCTATACCTTCCATATACCCATATATGTTTTTTTTTATACCATATAATATATTGCCATAAAAAACTTAATGAATTTCATGTTACGTTCACTTTTTTTCCATTCAAAATAATATATTATCACTCCATATAATATATTATTATTCTTACACACATGAACATATGTTGGTCACCGCACTAATGTTTTCATGTAAAAAGAATATCGCACCAAACTGAACAATAATTTAAAAACTGCGCTGGTAACCAAACAAAATCACCAGAGTATGTCAGGCAGCATTCAAAACTTATTTGAGCAGGATGCATTGATACCATTCGAACTTGGGAAGAGACCTAGGCTCACACACCATATGACAATGTTCATAAAATATGACAACGTTATATAACAGGACAACGTGGTTTGGAGAGGCGGTGTTGCGGGGTTAACTGTGGTATCACAACTGTTTGAGAACCGGTGGTATGGGAGGGAAGTGGTAATCGGTGGATCAAGCGGTGGAGGGTGGTATAAGTGGGAGATACACAGTCAATTCAACAACTTCTATGTAACATATCACACCGCAACACATAAATATGACCACTGGAGGAGGCGATATGGGGAGGAGTCAATCTGGACGTTAACCAAGCAACAAGGAGGAGCGGTGTGATACCACACTAATACATAGTCATGGTAATACTACCAACGAAATAACATAGTACCAACGAAATAACACAGTTGACCCAATACCATTACGCCATGATCCAAGCATGATTTCCCATTGCAATCAAGCGTAACATGGATTGCAGTCAAACGCAATACCAATTGCAATAAAACGCAATACCAATATGCCAAAAACGTTTGTCTGCCTTCCGCTCTGGATAGAGGCGTTCTTTGCAATCAAACTCAATGCAAACACACCGGAAAACGTTTGTATGCCTTCCGCTCTGGACAGAGGCATTCTTTGCAATCAAACACAATGCAAACACACCGAAAAACGTTTGTCTTCAGCAACGTTACTTTCGTTCAAGTGATCGAATCCCTCAGATTGCATGACAGCTTCAGTCGCCTAGGACATGCAATGAATTTGAGACAAACAAATCCAGTAGCGTTAAAAACGCAGACTTTACAGGATGCAGCATTAAAAACGCAGTTGGGTCAGTCCAAACATTCAAGAGATATTTCAGAGGACAGAGGCATTGAGGCAAGTAGGACAGCGTTCAGGGGATAGTGCTCAGATCAGGACAACGCTTAGGAATAGGAATGCATATGACAGCCCAGCATACAACCCTCAGTAGCAAAAATGAAGGGAGTTACAACTATTTTGAGAACTTGGCTCTGATACCATGTCAAGCTAGGCAGTAACTCCAATAGGCAGTAAAACTGATCCCATTTATTTCATTAGGTATGTTATTGTTATATACAAAAGGGTGTGACTGCTCAGTTCATCTCCTGATGACTGTTCACATTCCTAATTTAACTATTTACATAAATTCACCCAATCGTGAGAATTAGGTGTCAACAAAAAGGTTGAATTGATATTGTTGAGGTCTAGCCTTGGGGATGCCTAGGAAAAATTCGATCCTAGAGCTAGGGCTTGGGATTCTCGGAGATTCCATCGTTAGAATTGCCTCAAATTTGGAGGAGAGGGAGGGGACCAACCAGCGCAGTATCCTGTACGAGATTGAAATTTTTCCTTCGGTCAATTCCTGGGAAATTGATGCCCTAAGCGACCTAATGGGGCTAGACCTAGGGAAAAAAGGGGAAAAGGGTAAAAATAGGGTTAAAATGATCACCCTTTTTGAGGGATCAGTGCCTAATTCACTTGGGGATATGGAGTCAAGGATGATGATGAGTAAGAACTTGTTTCTTGACCAAGGAGACTCAGAAAGTCAACTTCATCCAATGTTGAGAGAAAGAAAAGAAAAGTGACTTTCAAGCATTTATACTTCAAAGAAAATCATGCAAGATGATCGAGACAAATAATCTCTAGGACATTTCATTCATATAACATTGACCCATACATTAAATTAGCTAAAGCATGCTTAATTCCACATTTCAATTATGCAACAACTACCCCTAATTTTAGCAATATGCAACAACAAGAATAACAATGTCAAAATTTACTTACAACGTTATATTATATATTCAACTAGCATTTCATTTGCAAGACAAAGCTCTAAGACAAGAGAAATAACTCAAATCCATATGGCAAAATTCATCCATCTCCAAAAAATATCCTCCAAGGAAAAAATGCGAAGTTCTCTATGATTAGAGAAATCCCAAGTCAAGTGATGATCCAAATGAATGTATCTAACATCAATATATAGCCTCCTAAGGAGTTTGAATTAGCCTATGGGCCTACATTAGCCCCTAATGATAAAATAATGTGCAAAGAAAACCCCTATTGGTGACAAGCCCACCAAACTAGCTCACAAGTGTAAAAATAAGACTCCCAAGGGGCCAAATAATAATTTGTACATGTTGTAGGGCCCTCCAAAGGCCTAATAATGTCCTGAAGTACCATACTGAGGAATAAATTCCTCAGAATATGAAGGACAAGGGGGTGGCCCCTTGTTCTCCAAGTAGTAGACCTATGGTGTTCCCAGTGGGTTTGAGGGCACATAAATGACCACATGGGTCTCCATATGAATCAGAGATGCTTGTAGATCCTCTGCAAGGGTCCGAGTGGTGGAATGAATGCTTCTATGACATCGTACAAATCCTGGGACACCATTCAAGAGTGTGGGGCTCTTGTGGGGGCTTACTGGGCATAATGTACCAAGCATAACACAATCATCCCAAAAGTGGATTGCTAGTAGTCTCTGAGCATCGATGAAGATCTGTGGAGTGGTGTTTGCTACTGTGGAGGCCAATGGCTCTCTATGCACACCCTATATCTGCCAATGTAGACCTCTGGGGGTTAGGATCCCGTATAGGGAGACCAAACCCATATGGAAACCACTTGTAATCCTGCATAAGATCCAGTATGTCCCCCAGGCTTCTAGTACAACCAATTATTAAAATAATCGTGTAAAAGAGTTTACAAGCCATGGATAACAAAGTGGGCATTTCATAATGGCATGCCCTTTCGTAGTGGGCTTTGGCATGTGCTAGTGTCACCAAGCTCCAAAGGGGGTTAACCGAGTATCTTATTAGGTGGTTTCGGCCCTTAAAAGGGATAGTATGTCCAAGGTACATCCCTCTAATTGGGTGGCAAGTGATAAATGAGTGAAATAGTGTAGGGAATGAGGGGCAACCTTGAGCCACATATTGGGGCATAGGGATAGCTAGATAAGGGGAAGCCCACACTTGAGTATGTAATTGTTATGAATATAATTTATGTAAAAATAATAAAAATAGATACTAAATAATAAACATAATAATATGTAATAATAATAATTAGTTGAACAAAGAGGCATGTCTCTATAGACATGCGTGTTCGTGAAAGGGTACTTACCTGGCTATATATACAGGACCCTCATTTTGAATTGTATTATCATTCTTATTCATACATTTTAATATATATTCTTGTATCCTAAATGGAGATCTACATATTCATTCTTCAATGTTCGTTACATTTGGGATCTTTTGGTGATATCTACATGTTCATTCTTCGGGGGATATCACCCACGAAGTGGTGTGTAACAGGTACCTCAACACATGCTTTGTAGAAACCCAGTGTGCATGAACAATCTTAATCATGTATTGACTCAGAGTATTGACTGCAAAGTATATATGTGGTCTAGTGTTCACTAAGAACATCAGTGCGCTAATTAGTTGACAGTACTCGGAAGGATTTGCCAAGTCAGGTTCTGTAGCGTTACCACAAAGCTTCTTAAAATTTATTTCCATTGGAGTATTCATGGACTTACACTTAGTCATGCCAAACCTTTCTAGTAGTTTGACAACATATTTTCCTTGAGAAAGGAAAATCTCACCAGATTTCTGCCATACCTCTAGGCACAAAAAGTAGTGGATCAAATCAAGATCTTTCATTTCAAATTCAGAAGCTAACTCCCTCGTACAATGGAGAATAAGAGATTCACTACCGGTCAGAAATGAATCATCAACATACAATACCTAAATCAAAGGCATGCCTTGGACTATCTTAAAGTAAAGATTTGGATCTGCATTGCTTCTGGTAAAAACAAGCTTCATCAAGAAGCTATCTATGCAAGCATACCAAGCTCTTGGAGCTTGCTTCAAACCATAGAGGGCTTTCTTTAGCCTACGCACATGAGTTTTGGATCATGTACTTCAAAGCCTTGTTGCTCCACAAATACTTTAAGCCATGCGAAAAGGTAATCTTCACATCCATTTGGTGAAAAGACCATCCTCGGCTAGCAGCTAGAGCTACAATAGATTAGATGGTGGTGTTATGAGCAACAGGTGCAAAAATTTCGTCATAATCTATTCTCTCTTTCTGAGAGAAACCTCTATCCACAAATCTAGGTTTATATTTTTCAATACTGCCATCAACACCATGTTTAATTTTATACAACCATTTAGAAGATACAATAGATTTACCTTGGGGTCTTGGAACCACTTCCCATACATCATTATGAATGATGGATTCATATTCTTTGGCCATTGCATCTTTCCACACTTGGGCCTTTACAACTTCTTCAAAAGTGCATGGTTCAACTTGAATAATGTTGCTCATGGCTACAACATATCCTTGGAACCAACAAGGTTTCTTGCTTTCTTTGAAAGTTCCTCTAGGGTCAACATTTTTATCAGCATCTTGAAGAGTGTCATGAAGCCATAAAGGTCTCTTTTTAGAAGGAGGATCACATGGAGGATGATCCAAAGGATCCATGGGCTCCATGGGTTCATAAACAAGATTAGTTTAAGCTTCAGGGTCTTCTTGTATTTCAAATACATCATCTTGACTATCAACATTTGCAGGAGGAAGAGGAGTGTCTCCTTCTTTTCCAAGAGTTGCATCTTCATCAAATGTTACATCCCTACTAAATTCTATATTTCTTTGACTAGGTACGCATATTCTGTAAGCTTTAGAATTCTCACAATAACCAACAAATGTACCTTTCTTACCTAAATCTTCCAACTTGTTCCTTTCCTCTTTTGGGACATGAAAGTAGAAATGATAGCCAAAGTTTCTTAGGTGCCCAACTTTGGGCTTCTTGCCAGTGAAGACTTATTCAGGAGTCTTTTTGTTTAGGGCACGATGAGATCTATTTTGAACATAGACAATTGTGTTTCCAACTTCTCCCCATAGAAACTTTGACAATTTCTGATCATGCAACATAGATTTGATCGCTTCAATGATAGTTCTATTCTTTCTCTCAACTACACCTTTTTGTTCTGGGTTATATGGTACAGTGGTCTCTTTTCTTTGCAAAAGTCAATGAAATCACTGAAAGTGAACTCTCCTCCATTGTGAGATCTGAAAATTTTGATTTGCTTTCCAGTTTGTTTTTCTACTAGAGATTTGTAATATTTGAACATGTTAAAAGTTTGAATTTTATTTTTCAGAAAATAAATCCATGTTTTGCGAGAAAATCAACCACAAAAATAATATAATACAAGTAACCACCAAGAGAAGTTATAGGCATTGGTCCACATAAATCAGAATGTACAAGATGCAATACCTGATTGGTTCTACTTTTGTTTGAAGGGAATGGTCCCTTGACTTGCTTTCCGCTTGCACATCCTTGGCAAATGCCAGCATGATCAGATCTGATTTTCGGCATTCTGGAAACCATCTTTCTCACATGAGGTAATGCTTTATAGTGCAAGTGAGTGAACCTTCGGTGCCAAAGTTCACTTTGATGATTGATGTCATGGATCAGTGCATGAATAGGTCTTCCATTGATTTTTTATAGACCTTCACATCTAGATCCTAGCGTGAGGGCATCTCTCATGTTGGATCTCAATGGCCAAGTGAGAACTTTACCATTTATGAAAGCAACTTTCATTCCTTTATCTTCTAATGTTTATATGGACACAAGATTCTTCTTTAAACCAGTTACATATAAAACTTCTTGAAGAGTCAAAGTTTTACCTTGATCCAGGTGGAAAGAAATGGAACCAGATCCCTTTATGTGATATGTAGAGTTATCTCCGAGAATGATCTTCAAATCTGTCCCCCTCTCAACCAGATTAGAGAGTGCTTCTTTGTAATTTGTAAAGTGCCTTGAAGCACCACTATCAACCAACCAACTTTCACAAGAATCCACAGGAGATGAACTAGAAAGAGCAGAAAGAAGAAAGTACTATGATTGAATCTCAGCTGCATTATTATCATACCTTTGGTTCCTTGAGGAACGATAGTTTGCTCTGTGAGCAGAAGGAGCTTCTCTTCTTCTTCTATAATCAGAATTTTTGGAGCAATTGTTGAAGTTCGATTTTGTTGTTCTTTTGTTTTTTTTAACAGTCACAAGCATAGTGGCTATGCTTGCGACATTTGTAGCATTGGACTTTTGATAAGTCTCTGGTTCATTGAGAGGAGCTGTTGGAAGCAGACTTTCTCGAATAGTGCATTCCTCTTCTTCCTTTCTTCTTTTTGCCTTGAACGACAAAGGCAGTAGGTTCTCCCTCATGCTTGGGAATTCTCCCTTTGAAAATCATTTTGGCTTCTTCTTGAGTTCAGTTTCCCGGGAGCTCATCAAATGTAGGAAACTTGTCATTATTACTGATAGTAGTAATAAATCTTTCCCAAGAAGAAGGAAGACCTCCAAGCAAAATCAGTACTAGTTCTTTATTGGAAACAACCTCACCAAAAGTTGATAGCTAATCTTTGATTTTTGATATCCTCATGAAGTATGCTTGAATGGTTTCTCTTTTGTTCATCTTAACATCATTGAGTTGATTCTTTAGAGCAAGAATTTGACTCAAGTTGTTCACTTGATACATTCTAATTAGCTTGTCATACATTTCTTTGACTTTCTTCAAATTGGAAACATAAGTGATGAGGTGGTCACCAAGAGAGTCAAGGATAATCTTTTTAGCCTTGAATTCTCCTATCTTGTGTCTAGCCTTGATAGTAGCATTGGAGTTTTCAGCTGGTTCCGTTAACTCTCCTTCAACATACTCTAGAACATCATGTTCATCAAGAGTAATATCCAATATGGCCTTCCAAGAGAAGAAGTTTGAAGCATCAACCAACTTCTCTTCATTCTTAAAGGAGGAAGACATCTTGATCTGCTGAAAATTTCAGTAGCAAATAGAAAGGGACAACAAGAGATATTTCAGTTGTAAATGAAATATTTTAGCAGCAAAATAGAAGAGAAATTTTAGTAGAAAATGTGCAGTAAGTAAAAGGAACAACAAGAGATATTTCAGCAAAAAGAGAGCATCAAATGGATTAGACAACATGCTCTATTTCAACAAAAAACGAGTTGCAAGTGGAGCGGACAACAAACTATATTTCGGTAGAAAGAGAGTTGCAAATGGAGAGGACAAGTTATATTTCAGCAGAAAAGGAGTTGCAAATGGAGCAGACAAGCTATATTTTAGCTAAAAGAGAGCTAAAAATAGAGCGACAACAAACTATATTTCAGTAGAAAAGGAGCTGCAAATGGAGTAGACAGCAAGAAATATTCCAGCAAAAAGAGAGATGGAAATGGAGCTTGTCTTCACCAAAGCTCTAATACTATGTTGAAATTTTAATGCTCTTATGTTGTTACAATAACTTTGTTCGCTTTGTTGGCCCTGGCTTAGATTCAGTGTTAGTTAGCCAAACAAATTCCTACACTACTGGCCCTTTTGGCATTAGCCCACAGAGTGCGGACCGAAACCTCACCCGAAGCAGTATGGTGGGACGCTGGAACTAAGTTTCTGCGCCCTGAGATGGTCGTGATGTTGGTTTATACCCTCTGCCCCTACTTTCGCACAGGTCGCTAAGCCTTAGGGCTCTATCAGTGTACCCTTTATTCCGCCCTTCAGTACCTTCGCGAAGGTGTACGATTGACCTTCGTACAGTCCTAACCCGTGGTCCAGGTACTTTTGCACAGCTATGACAATGTATTGTATAGGTTCCCAAGTTATCTCAAGTGTTTTACTTATCTGGCTATTCAATCACAGTTAGCGTCGCGTAAACTGATATCCTTGCGTTCAATTAACCGATACAATCACATACATTCACGCCTCAAATAAACATTGTAAATTAAACCCAAAACACAAAATAATCAGATGCATTAACAAGGACTAGATACACAGTAATTACAAAATACTTGTCTTTATTAATATTTTCCAGTTTAATACAGACTCTATCCGCCCTGCGCACACAACTACAGGGGTCTGTGCACTCAGCTGTAGATTTCCACCCTAGGCCTCTGCGCATTCAGCTGCAGAGCCTCTGCCTACGCTAAGACCTGAAACACTTAGACTTTTCTACCAAAACTCCAATGCTTTTTTTTTCTCCCTGACTGCCTAGAGCTTATTTAGCTCTTTTTTATACAATCCCATGGTCTGCGAACCATGGGTAGATCTTTACAGCTGGCTTGATACTTTACAAAATAAGAGCGGACAACCATTTATGACTCTTGACACCTTTGCGCTTTGCGACCACAAAATGCAGAGACTTTACAATTTTATTACAAAATTGTCCCAAAATATAGGCTTTTGGCCCCAAAAATGCTCTTGGGGGAACCCGTTCCCAATAGGCCCCCCAACACAAACATGGTGACTTGCCCTCAAGTCACTCTACAGGCGCGGAGATCTTTGCACGAAGAACTCCCAGCTCGACCTGTATGACGGCAACCTCGGCGGCGCACTGCATGGCCGCCTGCTTCACTTCTTCAACCAACTACTTTGTCGCTGGTCTTGAATTGTTAGCTTGAAGCTTCTGTTGAGTCACTTGCAGACTAGCAAGCTTGCCTTCAATGGAGGCCGTGACCGAATAAGCTTCGTCCAACCAGGAATTCAAGCGTGCCTTCAACACTGCCTCTTTATGTTGCGCTGCATCTACTTGTTCCTTCAATGTTTTGGTCTCTTGTAGCTTCTCCAGTCTCTGTGTGAGCGATGGTGCGCGTTGTACCTTTTATGTCGTCATAGCACTGCTGCAGTTCTTGCACTTTTGTCTCTAGTCGTTGTACATTATGATCTTCCTGTAGACTCGTCTGGACCTCAAATGACTGTTCAAACAATCGTGTGCAGTCTACTACTGCACTATCTACTACCGCTATTACCTCTGTGATAGCGGTTGCGCGCTGCTTCTTTACTTCCGGTGGAGTTGAAGGCTGGGCCTTCAACTGCAAATCTGCAATCTGTAAGTTCAGCTCCAACTGAACCTTAGCCAACTCTGTGCGAGCGTCGCGCACCCTTGTAGCAAGCTTGTAGACCTGTTCATCCGCCTCAGCATCCTCAGGAATGGCCAATTAGGGGACCATTTGGTAGGGCTCCCTCACGACCTTAATCATGTGCTGATTTTTGTTAGTAAGTTCCACCATGGAAGTGAGGGCGGTGTCTCGCTGCAGGGCCATCTATATATTATTAATCTTTTGCTTACTGATTACCTGCAAAGCGCACTGTTCGCGGGCCCTCAGTTCTGCGATTACCCCATCCTGCAGTAGGTGGAGCACCTCGCTAGGAAGCGCTGCCAAGTTCAACCCCACTCCCTTGAGGGCGTTGATAGCAGGCCTATCAGCTTCGTTTTCTGTGGTCAGTGCTCCATTCGGCAGCACTATCGCTCCGGAGTCCTTTGCACGCAGCATCTCGACAGCTTCTAAAGTACCGATGGCAAGGCTGGTGGACACTGCGCTAGCCTATGATGTGCAGATTTGCAGCTCATGCAGACCCGTCTGGATGACCCCCAATAGTTGTTGTTGCTGTTGCTCGAATTGTTGCAGTACCTCCGCCGTGACATCCCGCACCGTGTCTCCAATGTGAATCAAATCTCCCTCTGTTAGGGTGATTGGGTTTAACGACGTTTTACTGGCCTTGGATTTCTTCCAGGGCCTCATTTTTTCTGGTTCTTTTGGGCATTTGATGCGGTACGACGCCATCTGCGGGTCCGCTCCATGCTGCTCTATTTGCTTGTCCGTTTCTTCCTCTGTTTCGGGCGAAGGCGACCTCACACCTTTGTCAGAGCTGCGCTCTGTTTCCCCTGTTTGCTTTTCCGCCTGCTGGGCGGCATCGCGCTCTGCCTGGGCCTTGCCAGCAGCGTCCTTCTTCCTCTTCTCCACCAGCTACGTCATCTTGAGCTTGGCCTCCTCCTTTTTGCGCTGTGTGGCGGACTTGCTTGACCCCACCGCCGAGTCTAAGGCAGTGCGCCACTCTGCCGGCTAGTGATCAAGAACTGCATCAGTCGCGTCGTCTGTTACCAAGTAAGGCAAGTCATGCCACTTTTTCTCAAGGTCCTTTTGTGCCCTGATCGCAACGCGTTGAAAGTCTGCCTTGAACTCCACGTACTCCTGCAGTTTGGCAAACACACTAGGTGATAATCGTGGTTTGCGATTGATAGCCATGCGTATATTCATTTCCATCAATATCTAGAAGATCTTGCTATCCTTGATGTGTTGAGCATCCTTGGTCACTCACAGCGAAGCGTACTTCACTGCTTCTGGCAGGTTCGACGTGACCAAGGGGAATTGACTGTTTTCTGGCAGCTCCCAGGCTATCAGCACAATGGACAGCAAGAGCCATGCATAGTGGAAGGTCTTGCTGAGCTCTTGTGGCTCGCGATAGTTCGCAAGAAACTCACTGTAGAGATAGTGCGCCTAATTAAACTGGACTCCTTCGATGCATTGGGATGCTAGAGCAATGACAGGTACCGACATTTCACCTGCGCGACACTTCCGCATAACTTTTCTTGCCAAGATTTGCGTGGCCACCTTGACCGCAGGGTCGCAGATACTCGAGATGGCATAGCCTCGCAACTTCTTTACGAGCTTGAATTTCTCCTTCATGGCCTCTGCGAGGGCCTGCTTGCCACCTTTTCCCCCAAACATCATGGCCGGATTTTCTCCTGTATAGGGTAGCTGCATGATCCTATGGATCAACCTGTCGGTGATGGGTATTCGCTCCTCCAGCCACAGACACCCATCGTGCACCAAGCATAACAGTTACTTGATGACCAATATTGTAATGGGTGTGCAAATATAGTGCGACACCCATAGCAGGTTGAGCAAACCTGCCTTGTCTACATCCTTGAGCCACCTTCTCAGTTCCAATGCAGTCATCCCGGTGGTTGTGTGAACAACATGGTGCATTAGTTGTTCTGTCGCCAAGTGCGGGAACTTCTTAGTGTCAGCTAAGTCCCAATCTTCCAGTTTCAACAGCGGAACTCGCCCCAAGCGTGGTCCTTCAAAGACAATCTCGTTCGACAGTAGAGGTATGTGTAGGGCGACCTTCCTTTCGTCGATGTCCTTCGGCACCTTGGTCTTGCCTTTGTGCGGAGGGACATATTTGGGCAAATTAGTGATAGGGTCAGAACCCTTGACTTTAATGTCCTCCACTACCACCCCCAAATTCTCATCATCCATCGGGTTGTCTTCAATTTCTTCCTCCTCTGGCTCCAAGCTAATGGTTTTGCCCTTTTCTTGTGTAGTGGGCTTGTCCTTTTGTGGGTTTCTTCTAGGCAATGTGTGCACCGGTCTCGCAACCTGCTTGCCCTTCTTATCCTTCGCACTCTCTTTGGTCGGGGTAGGCTTCAGTCTAGGTGTCTGTGGTGACTTGGGGACTTTAGCTAGTACCTCTGCAACCTCTGGAGCAACTCCTTTTGCCTCCATAACAACCTCCAGGACAACCCCCTCGGCTGTCACTGCTTCGGCGTCCATAGCTTCGGATCTTGGGATAAAATCACGGATGAAATTGTGGTTGGACGTTGGAAATTGATCAAACCCTGGGTAGTCAGGCAATTCTTCGAAGAATGTGCGGATCATGCACGTCTGAGAGCTCACTAACTCAATGTTCAAAATGTCAAGTGTTTTTCGTTGGGCCTCCACTTGTAATTTATAGGCCATTTTGAATTCAAATCCGATCGTTACCCCCACATTTGGTTCATTAATGCCGGATTGGCGACTGATTTCCAAAGATCTTGCCCATAAATTGTCTTAAATGCCGACCGCCCGCTCCATTTCGCCGCATTCTCATCATCAAATCATGAACAGTGACTTTAACAGTCACTTTTTCGCTGACCTGTGTGATTTCTCCCCGGGTAGCGCAACTCTCTTCACGCTGTCGCAAACCCTGTGACACCGCCTTGTTCCGCACAATCCTCCAATCGTGCAGCTCCCCAACCCGGACAGTGTAGTTTATAGTCTCATGCCTCCTTTCAGTTGCCTGGAGCACTAAGACTATGCTACCTTCATATAGTCACCTAGCTGGATCATCGGTGTATGGCTTCAATCAGCTGCCATTCACCTTTCCTGGGAAGGGATCTCCATTCAATTTAACCAACTGAACTGCTCCATCATCGGTAATCTCCTTCATGACATAGGGCCCTAGCCAGTGCATTCTGAATTTCCCTGGAAATTTATCAAACTTGTTGTCATATAACAAAACCAGATCATTTACCTTAAAGGTGCGCAGTTTAATGTATCGATCATGCCATGCTTTTTCGCGCTGCTTTTAGACTTGTTGGTGAAATCCATCCATAAATCTTTCTTCCTCAAGCTCAGCAAGTTGCGCAAGCCTCTCTTTCAGGGCTCCACAATCCGTCATACCCGTGAGTTCCGCTATTTGCAGACTAGGCACAATGTATTTCATGGGCATCATTGCTTCAACACCATATACAAGCCTAAAGGGTGTCTACCCGGTCAACTTTTTGCATGTCGTTCGATAGGCCCATAGTACTGCGGGTATGCACAGGTCCCGATCAGTTCGCTGAGCGTTGCAAACCTTGGTTAGTGCGTTCTCCAGTACCTTATTGAATGCTTCCACCGCCCCATTAGCCTGTGGGTGATAATGTGTGCTTTTCTGGTGATACACCTAAAATTCCTCCGTCAGTGCGCTGATCGTTTTGTTCAGAAAGTGCATACCGCGATCACTCATCAAAACCTTTGGACACCAAAATCGCGTCAATACATATTGAAAGAGAAACTTCACAGCAGTTGCGCTTGTGCAGTCCTTCACAGGCTGTGCCTCTGCCCATCGAGTCAAATACTTAGTCATGGTGATAATGTACCGTGCTCTCGTCTTCTTTCTTTGGGGCTGAATGGGTCCTATAAAATCTATTGCCCATTTCTCGAAAGGTTGTAACGTCATCTGTGGGTTCAGGAGCAGCTCATCCCTTTGCAATGGCCTACCAGTCCTTTGACATACGTCACATGCCTTGCAATAAGCTTTTGAATCCTGATGGAGGGTTGGCCACCACAATCCTACGCGTAGAATCTTTTGTGCGGTCGCCCTTCCTGCGTAATGCCCTCCTACGACGCCCCCATGAGCATCTGCGAGGATACTGCTCCTTTCAAACTTTGGTACATATCGTCGTAATACTTCATCAGACCCCATTTTGTGTAGATGTCCGGCAATGACAGAAAAGTCTGCCACGCGCACCACTAAGTCCTTTTTCTACTAGATGATGTAGCCTTCCGGGGCAGTTCTTGTCGTGAGGAAGTGTATGATGTCTTCAAAGTGACTATCCACGATGCGCACTGCAAAGCGCTGAGCCTCAAGCAATTCCTCCAAATTAGTGGGCTCTTCCCCCGTTTTGATGCGCAATAGATGGTCTGGTCCTGCGTTCAGTTGTCCAGGCTTCACAATAACTTCAAAATCATACTCCTGGAACAATAACAACCACCTACAGATTCTCCCCCCCAATACAGGCGTATTGACTAGGTATTTCAATGCAGTATGATCCATATACATCTTAAGATGTCCACCCAGCAAATAGTGTCTAAACTTCTAGAGCGTGTATACCATGGCTAATCCTTCGCGTTCAGTGGTGGAATAGTTCTTCTCAACCTTGGATAACCTCCTGCTTGCGAACACTATAGGATGGTCCAATTGTCCTCCGCTGGCCTGTGTCAGTCCTGCTCCTAGTGCTATACATGACGCGTCTACATGTACATGAAACTCCTTCCTATCCAGGAAGACTAAAATCGGCATTGTGACCATTTTTCCTTTCAGAACATCCAAGCTTTTCTGATAGTCCTCGTTCCAACAGAACATGACATCCTTTTTCAACAACTTCTCCATAGACGCAGTGATCTAGGCATAGCCCTTGATAAACTCGCTATAGTACCCAGTATGTCCCAAAGTTGCGTAGCTGTTTCACACTCCTCGACGCCTCCAAGTTAAGTATCATTGCGATCTTCACGGATCTACCATCGTCCCTGTCTACAAACCACATGACCCAGCAGAGTCCCAAAAGGAAAACAAAACAAACATTTCTTCAAATTGAGCGCAATTTGGTAACTTTGACAAGTATCTAGCATTAAGCGCAAATTGGCCATATGGCGTTTTACCAAACCAAACACAGTCCAGTCATCAAAGTACACCTCCAGAAACTTATGAATGAAGTCTCTGAATGCAGCAATGACTACACGTGAAAAATCGCAGGCGCATTCTTTAATCCGAAAGGCATTACAGTGTATTGAAAACATCCCCATTCAGTTGCGAAGGTCGTCTTGCTTCTATCTTCAGGTACAATTTTGATCTGATGGTACGCAAAAAACCCATCAGTGAAGGAGTACGCTTCCTAGCTACCTACATTTTCCAATACCTCATTAGTGAACGGAGTCGGGAAAGGATCATGCACGCAAGCGTCATTCAACTTCCTGAGATCTACACATATCCTTGTTTCATCCTTCTGCTTCTTTTCCTGTACCACCATTGGGCTCACCCAATCAAATTCTTCTACGGGCTCAATGATGCCTACCGTGAGCATCTTATCTAACTCTAAGCAGACCACCTCCTTATACTTCGCATTGAGACGGTAAGGTTTTGCTTAACCGGCTTCGTGTCGGATTTTAACGTGATCTTCATAACGCCCAGGTCCCCTATTATCCCCTTTAACTTTGTAAACTTGGTAGGGAACAAATCCTAGTATTCGCGGAGCAATTCGACGACCTTATCTATCATTGTTCCATCCCAGTAATCTCCAATCTTCGCGAATTTGGGCTTCGCCTCTGTACCAATATTTACCTGTTTCGTTTTCAGTAGTACGTTATATCAGGATTCTCAATCTGTGGTCCCTCGACTTCGCGGTGACCCTCGGTTTCAGGGATATTAATCTTTCGTGGGTCCTCATCTTCTTCTTCAGCAGCCACGTTATAGCATTCCAGTGCGTGTCTCAGCTAAGTAGTCCAATCGGGTTGAATCAGATCCAAAGGATCTTGCAGTATCCTAAAGATTGCTGCTTTAACTTGTTGTAGCGCTTTGTCAATACAGTCAAACCTGTCTTCAAAGCTGAACGTCATTATGAACCCTTCCCGCAGAATATTCCATTTGCTTGTTCCATGGCGGAGCTCTGTCTCCAAGTACCAGTTCATCGGGATGACATCCAGTGTGTGACAAAACAAGTGCACCCATTTAGGTTGGGGCTTCGCTCCATAGGCCTTAGCCCATTTGGCCAAGTGTGCGCACAGATCGTCCTTCCCGTCATACTTGTTTGTCACTCGTACCTTCAGCTTCCCAAAGTGTGTTCTCATCATTCTCCTACACTCGTGCCAATTATCAAAACTATCCTTGTGCATAGCCCACCATCTCGTAGGCGTAGCGCGCAGTGCCCAATCCAAAGCCTGGGAGCGCTGCTTCTCCAGTATTTCCCTCTCAAATGCATCCAAAAACACATCTGCATCATTCAAGCCATCATAAGTGGGCAGATTTCGTACCTTTGATGACAAACAACACAGCGACCGAGTCATCATGTTACAACTCAGCGTGGCTACTTCATGTAGCCAATTCTGCCAGCGCTCTAATTCTTCGTCCGAGTCTGAGTTGCAGGAACTCTTGCGATCCCATATAATTTAGCCATCCGCTATCGGATTCACCCAATCTTGGTCTCGCGCTATTATTTTATATATGCGGTCCAAATCGTTATCGCTTTTGTAATCACGGACTGGTTCAGTATAACGCAATCCTTCAGCAGGATCTAGGAGTACTATTACGCGAAGCACTTTCTTTTCAAATATCATCGTTCGCTTCTTTAGGTTGATTACCCCGTTCATGTCAGTAGTCCAATCAATGCCAAGGAGCATAGGGTAGGGGTTGCTGTCATCCATAATTTCTATTACTTCAAAATCAGCCAATGTGCTTGCGCCCTCAATATCTACAGTTACTCCTTGCAACTATCCCATGGGGATGATTTTTTGCTGATTTGCCACCTTAACTGAATCGGAGACCACTGTAGCGCGGGTCCTCCGTCCGCTCCCAAGTCTGCTTCGACAAAACGTTCGTGTCCGACCCTAGATCCAGAATAACCTGATCCATTTCATATTCTCCTATCTGCACGGTGAGTCTCATCTCATGCCCTGTCTTTGCCTTATGCTTACCAATCTTCTGTACCACGCGTGGTTCACTCAGAGTGTTTCCGGCGCATCTATTTATAAGTTCTTGTAACCCCTTCATAGCCTTGCTATTGCGTAGCAACTTCATGCTGGTCTCTAGAAAGGTCGTAAGCATAGAAGGGTCCATTTCCTGAACAGACTTATCCCGGCTCCTTGAGGTAGAGGCCTCATCGAAGCTCTTCTTTGCTTTCATGAACGTTTCGTGTGCACACTCCAAATCAAATTCAGCCTCCTTCACTGGAGCTTTGCGAACCCATGCACTGTCTTCGGGCTGTTTCCCCTTATTGTCACTCGTTGCAATTCCACTTCAGAGCACTATATTCACATTCGGATCCTCTTCATGAGGGTCAGCCCTCATCATCTGCAGGATCCGAGTTGGCTACGGTGGTAGCACCCCTTTGTCGTGTATCCTTGCTATCAGTGTAGGATAGTCCTCTGTCTCATGATCAAACTGAGTACAATATTTGCACGATAGACGTGTTTGGTGAGTGCATTCGTGGGCATAGTGTTCTTGTCCTCCACAATTGTAATAGATCAACTGTCCCCAGCGTCTGCCAAGTCCTCCTTCTCTTCGACCTCGTCCGCGCCCCTGAAACCGTGTTCGCGCCATCCCAGTGCTCTGGTCAGGAGGCAGCGTTTCTGCCTGAACTCTATAAGCGAGTGTTTTGTCCATCATCAATTCATAACTTTCACAGTTGCGTTCATCATGCTCTGCCGTCATGCAGAAATTGCAGAACAATTGTTGCGGTGTTTGTACAAACTTCTACAGCAAATGACAGGTATCAGTCGTATGTTTCCCTGCTACCTGACATATAGCGCACCACAACGTAGGCCTCACGCTCGGTCCTGCTTGGGCATCTGGCCGCAAAGGCATTGGTCCTCCTGCAATATAGTTCGCAGAGACCGGGTAGTGGTCTTTGTCATGCCCTTGACCTTTACATTTCAGGCACCATATCTCTTCACATGCCTTCGATCGAATTGTTCTGTCCTGCTTCAAACTTTGCATTTCAAGGCAAAGATTTTGCAACTGCGCATGGATTTGTTGAACCCCCAGATTCGGATCTTGCATCGGTTTTTCATGTAGTCTTATTGCAATCTCCAAGGCCTCTACCTAAGTTGTAATCTTCTGTTGTGACAGTGCAACCCCTAGGTGAGGCAGGAGCGAAGCCATGAACCACTTGCGGTGTTGTCCATCTGTTAAGTTCATATTAGCTTCGTGGATTTTACACTTCAATCTCTGATCTAATTCCCAAGGTGTCTCACCTGGTTTCATCGTGATTTCCTTGAACCCCACAATCGACTGCGCCCCGGATTTAGGCCTACTGAACTCTTTATTCAACGCGGTCTGGATCTCTGCCACCCCAACATTTGGGTTATCATTAGAGTACTTGATGTACCAAGTTAGCACGCAATCCTGTAAAGCACTAACCAATGTTGCCCACAATCGACTGCGCCCCGGATTTAGGCCTACTGAACTCTTTATTCAACGCGGTCTGGATCTCTGCCACCCCAACACAGAACTAGTCCAGGTCACTCATTTCCACAAGCTACCTTGAATTCCCAAGTTAGCACGCAGCATTCATTGTAAAGCACTTCAGACGCCATGTTGAACTGTGGTGGAGATGGTGGTGGTGTGGGCGAAGTCGTAGGTGATGGTGGTGAAGGTGGAGGTGGTGTAGGTGGAGGTGGTAGTCGTGGGAACCCTTGTTTTATCAACTGAACTGCACTTCGCGAAGAAGCCTGCACTACTCCCTCTTCGTCACTTAAAGGCAGTGAAATTAGTGGGCTATATTCAGGACCCTTTCTTCCTTCGTTCCTATAAGTCTTTCCACTTTGTGTAACTCCGAACATCAAGGTAGCTGCATAACCCGTTTTTCGCACCATAACATCTTAATCCAAGTGTTTAAAGACTTCAAGTACTTACCTCTCGGACCTTTGAAAAAGCGCCGCTCCGCCTTGCTGTAACTCACTGAGGTATCGACCGCAAATTTTGTCACAAACCCTCCTATGATATGATTGAGCCAATGATCGACAGCGCGAGTGATCTTATCCTTAGAGGCTTCCAGTTTCTGTGCTAACTCTGGGGTCCAAGCAATAACACTATCAAGCCTCCATCTTCGTTGGCTATCCGCTAGCTTTGCGATCCACTCGTATAACTCAATTGGAAAGAAACAAAAAAAGATATCGTGGATTTCTGTATACAGGTACCTGTTTAGCCACTGTTCCTTTGTCAGCCGCGGATTTTTGTTCTCCTGCGCCGCAAATTTGTGGATCTTTCTATCCAACCAGTCTTCGATCTCTTTCTTAGTTGGATTCCAGTGATACGACATCACACATCTCTTATGCAGATTCCGGTCCCGGCAACGGAACCATTTGTTGTCTTTGTTGGCCCTGACCTAGGTTTAGCGTTAGTCTGCCAAACAAATCCCTACACTACTGGCCCTTTCGGCATCAACCAACGGAGCACGGATTGAAGTCTCACCCAAAGCAGTATGGTGGGATGCTAGAACCAAGTTTCCGTGCCCTGAGATGGTCGTGATGTCGGTTTATACCCTTTGCCCCTACTTTCATGCAGGTCGCTAAGCCTTAGGGCTTTGTCAGTCTAACCTTTATTCTGCCCTTTAGTACCTCCGCGAAGGTGTACGATTGACCATCGCGCAGCTCTAACCCGTGGTCCAGGTACTTTTGCACAACTATGAAAATGTATTTTATAGGTTCCCAAGTTATCTCAAGTGTTTTACTTATCTTACTAATCAATCACAGTTAGCATCACGTAAACTGATATCCTTACTTGCGTTCAATTAACCGATACAATCACATACATTCGTGCATCAAATAAACATTGTAAATTAAACCCAAAATGCAATATAATTAGATGCATTAATAGGGACTAAATACACAGTAATTGCAGAATACTTCTCTTCATTAATATCTTCCAGTTTAATACAGACTCTATCCGTCTTGCGCACACCGCTGTAGGGGTTTGCGCACTTAAATCCAGAACTTCTTAATTCAGCAAAATAAGTTAAGTTACTATAGATAGAACATAAACCATGTAAACCATATGCACAATTGAAGACAACCAAGAACTCAATGAAACACAGAGAAGTTAGGTCAATGACTAGGGTAAAACCCCCAAGGGCAAAACCCAACTAGATTCTTCTTCTATTAGAAATCAATTGTTCAGCAGAGATACATTGTACAATGGGAGAATGAAGAAGTTCTGCCAAATCTGCAGAAGATCTCTAACAAGAGTAAAATGCAAACACTTAATCACTTTGGCTCTCCAAGATTTGCTCTTGCTCTTCAAGACTCTTTCTCTCTCTCTCAATCTTCCTCTGGATTCCCCAACATTCTCTTTCTCAAGTTCGAATTCTCCTCTCACAAGCACAAGTAAGTGTGTCAAGTGAGGATGAGAGAGAGTTACATATGCCAAAATAGGAGTGTAACTTATGTCATAAAGGAGAGGCTTGTAACCTATGCATTAAAGAGGTGTAAGAGGAATCTTTTTATGACGAGTCATTAAATTGTGTAAGAGAGTTTAAGAGGTGCGTAAGAGCATTAAAGAGAGAGAGGAATGAATCCATTAAGAGAGAGAGAGTAACATATGCGTTAATTGAGGGGAGTTACATATGACATGATTGAGTCTCATGATTGAGAGACTTGAATTTCTTTTTAATAATAATATAATAATATCATAAAGAGGATAATAGTAATAATAATAATATTGATGATTAAGTTAAAAATGAAACAATTGAGATTGATTAAGGACAAGTAAAGTGTTTTTCCATCGTATATATATGATTACAAATTGATGGAAAGTGATTTTCTATTTTTGGAAAGTCATGGTTGCAAAGATAGACATGACTTTCTATTTTTAGAAATTCACTTTAGAAAGGCCGGAAATGAAATTTTATTGAAGGAAATTCATCCCATAGTTGTCAATTTTCAACTGCTTTAGTTTGGGATCTGCCATGATCTCATGGATGAGTAGATAGCAAGACCCTATTGCTTTGAGTAGTGCTTAAGCAAAGTACATGGTTGCATGTGAAGTAGGAAAGGAAGTTGTATGGTTGAAGAAGCTTCTGACAAATTTGTTCAAGAAGCCTTTGGATCCTATTGTGATAAACTGTGATAATCAAAATTGCATCAAGTTGTCTGGAGATCTCGTGTGTCATGTTAGGACGAAGCATATTAATAATAAGCTCCACTACATTAGGAACTTGGTATAGGATGGGATCCTGAAGCTATAGTATGCCTCGACAGACGATCAAGTAGTTGATATACTAACAAAGTCTCTTCCTAATAAGAAGTTTGAATATGTTAGAAGCATGCTTGGTTTAGTTGATTTTGCTGATCTTGTTGATGATGATAAAAGTTTGGAAGAGATTTGTTGAGGCCTTGTGTGTGAGACACATTGTCTCGGAGGACATATGGCCGACACTATGTGTTGATGTCTAGTACCCAAAGTAGGGAGGGTGTTGTTGGTCATGGAGCTTTGACCTTGGATACACACCTAGATATCTAGGTTGATGGTTAGAAAGTAAGCCAGATGGTACCTAGAGAGGCTGAAACCTTTATTCCATCTTAGTCCCACTCGGATAGATTCCCCTGGTCAGGAATCTAGTCTGTGGCATTGCGGTGCCTAAACTGTTGAGAGACCTTGGATAGATTGCCTTGGTTAGGAGTCTAGTCCATGGCATTGCGGTGCCTAAACTCTTCATAATTCATATAGTTTGAGATCTTCCTTGTACTTGTTATGAATACCTCCCTAGTGAAGAGGGAGTGTTGATGAATGTAACTAGGTTCGGTCTTCATAAATGTATTTATCAAAATAATGAAAAATAAATTTTTAGTATTGTTACAATGACTTATTAAAGCATGGGTTTCATGCTTGGGTCATCACTTTATTAATCAAAGTCCCCATTGTGAACTCCTAGGATTAATATTGAGTCATTAGAGTCATTGTATATTTTATGAAACCCTTTTTGGGCTTTTGAAAGATGTAAAAATAATTATTTTGAGGAAAAAAATGAATTATGTAACCTCCACACCAAGTCGGCCTCAACTGGGCAATTCAACCTCACCAAAAACCTATATATTGGAGCAGATTGAATTCATTTGGACACACTCTCTCACAAGTTCGATATCCGAGAAAGAGATGGGAAAAAGTGTGAAGTTGAAGAAGGAGGCTAAAAGGAGTGTGAAGTTGGTCAAGAAGGAAGGGAAGGACAAAATCGAAGTTTTGGGCTGTCTATCTCTCTCTCTCTCGTGTGGGCTACTTTAGGAGATCGAAGTCTCTTTGTCAAAGTTGATGCTGCTGCTGCTGCTAGTTGTTGCCTGTTGCTATGAAGTCAAAGTTGTTGGGGTCGAAGTGTTGCTGCTACTAGGTCGAAGGTTTGGATCGAAGAAGGAATGGCTGACTTGGTGTGGAGGAGGTCTATATCTAGGTTGAAGAGTCTCAGGAAAAACTATTGAAGGAAGAGATTTTCACTGGGGTTTCCTCTAGATAGGGTTTTTGTGCTGGCAAAGTGCCTACATCTTGTGTCTTGTGTTTTTTTGATCTTCATACACATAATTTGGTAATTGCTTGATGAAAGATAATATAACAAATAAGTAAAAGAAGCCAACATAATTCTCAAGTAATTATCAAGAATGAGAAGCCTAACCCTAATTCTACTAGCATTGATTTCTCAACATGAGGTGAGTGCACCCTCATGCATGGATAATGCTTTTAAGAGTAGTGTGCCCAACTAGTGAAAACTAAGTCATCACATGCAGACATTGAGCCTTTGATTTGAAGATAAACTAATGCATGGCATTCTTGGGATTTATGCTCCTCCTAGAATAGATCAACCTTATCATGTAAGAGAACTATGCCATCTCTAAATTTAGAGCAAGAATTTATCTAATGGTGGTGCATGCGTGTTGTAGGAATGCATGGGCACTCTACCTACCTATCTACATAACAATGGGGCTTCTCCCAAAGAAAACTAGCATTGCACCTACCTCCGTCTCCTATTAATGTGGTGCAAACATCTCCAGATATGGATCTGCTACGCCAAATTATGGATCTACTATCAACATTCCATGATGAAGAAAGAGAACCAACCACTGAGCAAACAAGTTAAGATTTTAACACAATTACCTTGTGAAGATCATCGAGCTTTAAGTTCAACATGTTGCTACTAGGGGACAATGGAGAATGAGGAGTTGTTGCCCATAGCATTAAATGGGTTCTCTTCATCGCAGGACCCTTTTGTTTGTGGTGCTTGTGCTTGTGAGATGATCTCATTCAAGAAGAAACAAGACTAGAGACAATTTCATCCAGATCAAAGGAGATCTAAGAGAGGAGTTAACACAAAATGATTTGGAAGGGATCAAAAGTAGGATGATTGAAGTTTCTTAAACTAGTACAAGAGAGAAATGGGTCACTTGAAGTGTTTCAAGTGTCAAAAGATGGGCCACTATACTTCTTAATGTCTTGGGAAGAAGAAGGGGAAGGACAAGCAGAAGGAAAAAGGGCAGTTTGCAGGGAATGTAGAAGCTTCAATTGAAGTGGATATGTTGCTATTGAAACTTGAGATAACCTTTCAATGTTTTTGTGCCTTTTCACTAACATTGTCTCTTGTGTAGGGTGGTATGTGGACAACGAAGCATTTAGAAACATGACCTTTGACAGGAAAGCATTCATCAAACTTAAGGAGTTGGAAGGTCAACATGCAGGTGGGTTTGCACGATGATGCCATATCTATTTATAGGGATGGGTTGATGGGTTCAATCTCTTTTCACATGCCATCAAGCGATATGATTGCGGGTATTTTGTCTTATGTGTTTTTGGTTTATCAACGAATCTTCTTTCGATCATCAAGTTATTATCAGAGATGGCAACTATGACCCCAGTCGGAATTTGGCCAAAGGTATGCAAGAAAGTGGCCTTTACATGTTGCTTGCTTATCAAATCAAACATGGAGGTTTAGTGCATAATGGTGACAAATTGTGTGATCTTTGGCATGAGAGACTTTGTCACTTGCAACATGGAGCTGTACCTTTCTTGAAGGACATGGCATGAGAGACTTGGTCACTTGCACTATGGAGCTTTACCTGTCTTGAAAGACATAGTTCAGGGATTGTCGAACTTCGAGATCAAGAAGACGAGAGCGTGCAAGGGATGTGCACTCAACAAGCATACCAAAACTGCTTTTCCTAGCATCGAGCATAGATCAAGAGGGATTCTTGATCTAACTCATTTAGGTGTGTGCACCAATGACTCAAGTTTCTTTGACAGATATGATTTATTATGTTTCCTTCATTGATGATTGCTCTAGGAAAACCTGGATTTAATTTATGAAGAAAAATGAAGAAGTCTTCAATCAGTTCCAAGAGTTTAAAGCTCTTGTGGAGAATTGGACAGATAAGAATATTTAGATGCTAAGATCTGATAATTGAAAAATGTATTCCTTGAAGGATTTTGATGCCTTGTGCAAGGATGCAAGGATCCAAGGGAGTTGACAATACCTTACAACCCTCAGCAGAATAGGGTTGAATAGAGAAAAAACAGCTCCATCATAGAGACAGCCAAGGCTATGATTCATGATATAGATCTACCCATGTGTCTTTGGGCAGAATCATGCATTATAACTGCCTACATTCAAAACAGGTGTTACTGGTGAAAAACCACAGGTAACACACTTTTTTCTTTTTGGTTGTCCTGACTCCAGTGTATTCATCTTTCTGATGAGAAGAGATCCAAGCCTGAACCTTCTACATGAATCGTCTCTTTGTTGGATGCAATGTGTACTCTAAGGTTTATAGGATCTATCTTCCACAACAGGAAAAGGCAATAGTGAGCTGAGATTTAAAATTTGATGAAAATGCATGGTTATCTAAGTCACAAGAGCCTCCTACAGAGGTAAATGAGGGTGAACAGGTTACTGTCCTATGTGTTGATCTACAGAGTACAGCAGACCATGATGCAGTTCGGCCAGGTTCCAGTGCAGGACCTGATACGTCATTGCCAACCAGAACAGCAAGAAAGGTTTGGCAGCATACCCAGACATTGCAGGAGGGACAAGAGCAAGAAGGGGCACCCAAGATTTCTTTCCAGATATCTATGGAGATTTAAGAGTGACACGACTGGGTAGTGGTTAGCAACTCTCACAGAATTTGTTCCCTGGAGAATAATTCGTCCCCTTCAAACTTTACAGCTTTAATGTTGTCAAACTTTCCCTTTTGCCTATGTGCCTTTTAGAAGAATTTAGTCCCTTTACTACGATACTTAGTCAAATCTTCCTGTGATTTAGGCACCTGTGGTTTTCCTAAATTGACTCATGAATGTGTACATGCATTGACAGTATCAGAATTTACCATTAACTAATATTCTTTATGATTACTAATAGTATGCCCAGATGAATTGGCCCACATAGGATTGTCTAAAAGTATCAGTTTGAAAGTCATGAATTTCAAACTTTATTCTTGTTTGCACTGTCCTTTAAATTTGCTTTTACCAGTTGCAATGGTAAGCAAGGTATCTAATGAAGATTCTTCTTACTTTTTAGTGAAAAATTTATCTTGATGAGTTTGTAACATATTTTCCGCATTTTGATAATCATCTTGAGGTTATAACAATCTTCAGTGTAATCTTTGTGTGCGTCTGCTCGCAATTTTATCAAAGTTCAAACTGTATATTTTGTCATTTTTTAGAGGTCTTCTTATTGTATGTGCTAAACTGCAGGTCTGATGTTCAGTGAGTATATTCGTAGTGGTTGCATACCATCTGTGAGGGAGGTCAATGATGAGGAGCCAATATTTCCTGGAGTTCCCTTCCTCAATGCCAAATTTAAGTCACGTTCTGTGAGTCTTTTTTCGTACTGGTCTTTGTTATTTCAAACCTCTTTTGATTGGTAAAAAATTAAGTATAGGGACATTAGCACTACTGAAATGATGGTCATCAATATATTCATATGACTATAATTCGTTTTAAATATTGAAATGTATAGTGGGAAAATATTGCTTGTTTGAAATATGGCCATTAAATTTCTACACAAACAAATAAATGGTAGGATGAGCAGTAATGAAAAGTTTTTAGATCTTTCTAGATTTTGTGTTGCACTTGTACCGGATCTTCATCTATAGCGACACCTGTTGCTAGGATCCTCCCAAGATCTTCTTAGGATCTTTTTCGTGAATGGACACTACAAGGGAGCACATTTGAGGTGAATCTCATGATTAATTGTATTGTCTGTGTGTGATCTATGATAGATCTTACCAATGCTAGCAGAACCAGACCAGTCATTGAACCGGTAGACCCAAAAATATGAATTGGATTGAAACTGGAAAAAGACTGTTCGACAAGAAAATACATAAAATATTCAAATTTTGGAAAAAAACATATATATTCATGTGCATTCATATGAATGCAAACCATTATTATACACAAATATGCAAAGTTTATCATATATATATATAGCAAGGGTGCATCTAATCACAATAGCACTGAGTGCAATCCATATCTGAATGAAAAATGCATCAACAAAGAGGCTCTAGATGGCCTCAAGTGTTTAAAAAAGATCATGCTACAACAAATAACAACATATCATCAAAATCATTCACTATATTGGGATCCTCATCATCAATATGACCCTCTAAGCATCAAAATATGATAGAAAAAGATTAATATGCCAAAATCAGTGATTTTGCTTGAGTGAAGGGTACATTTTTACTAGGGTCACGACAGAAGAGTTCAACAACCAATGCTACCAACATCGAGGTACATAGAGGGATAGGTGATCTTGATTAAATGTTAGTTCAATACTCTCGTAGATGACATATTCCAATGGAAACATTGCAATCCTGCCAATCCGGAAATCCTAAAAACTGTCAAGTCTGCCAATTTTTGAATGGCATCTAAAATTCTACTTTCTTCATATGATATCTAATGAGGATGGAACCATTCTCAAACATCTTGAAACAATTATTTGTAATGCTAATGATATAGAAGGATGGAAATGAAAGATAAAGGAGAATGTCACTACCATTAATTAGCATTAGTAGGGCACTAACGTTCAATATTAGGCCTCCTAGTGTTAGAAAACCAGAAAGGCAGAAAAATTCTCTTATATTGATAATTACTTGTGATATTCTTGTAGTCTTATTAACTTTCTTTATGTTCTTTTATCTTCTTTTCATCAAGCAATCATCAAATCAAAACATGAAGATCATCAATGCCAGATATAGGCACTCAGCCAGGGCCAAAACCCCTCTATAGGGGAAAACCTAGTCAAACTCTTCCACTAATAGATTCAAATCAAGTTGAAACAAACCAAGACCTTAGACTTGACCAAAATACGTTCCTCCTCCACCAAGTCAGCCTTCCAAGATGATTATGCAAACTTCAGTCTCCTCTTGCCTCCCAACGTCAACCCAACAACAACACATATTTTTCGGTCCCCAACTTCCAGAATTTCAGCCCTACTGCAGATCTGCAATATCAGTCCTCTTGCAGCTCTAGAATTTCACACGTGTGAATTGCAAGAGAGAGAGAAAGGTCTCCAAACTTCTTTGCTAGGGTTTTTCTTCTTCTTACTTGAATTTCACACCCTCTTTTCTTTTCCAGCAATTGCAGATCAAACTTGTTGTGTATGCGCTCCAAATGAGGTCGAGTCGCTGCCTTTATATAGTGGATTATGTCTCCTAATGAGGCCGACTTGTCTAGGTTGAGTCTGACTTGGTGGAGGCCTAAATGGCCTAATTTAAATCAAAATAAGTTTATTTCTTGATAGATAAAGCCGAAGAAGGCTCTTTTACATGATAAATGCGGCTTGTTGAGACAAAGATTCTCCTAGAAAATTGAAGTCAAAGGCAGCCCATAAAGTCAAAGTCAACATTGGTCAAACCTTGGTCAAACTATAGAAAAATTCAGATTTTCGGCCTTGTAATTTTTGTCCTCCTATCTGCTACACGTGTGAGAAAAATCCGATGCCCAGTGGTTTTACGAATCAATCAGATTAGGAGAGAGAAGGATGTGTGAGTTGATGAAGTGCCAAATGATGTTTGAGGTCATCCTTATTTATACAAGTCGTTGAGGGTCAAAAGACATGTTTGATGGGCTTCATGAGCCTACATGATGATGTGGCCGACCTCGACAATTTACACATGTCCAAATTTAGTGATCTTTAGGTCAATTTTGGTCCTCTTGAAAAGAAAAATTCAATGCAATAACTATCTCCATCAAATGAGTTGTCCAAAGTGGAATTTGGCCCTAGTTGCCAATTTTAACAGATTCTCTTTCCCAGAGAATTCGTCTTCCAAAATATCTCCTTTTTGATGACCTAACTTCACTTCTACAACTTGGCTTTTCTATAGGAGCAAGAACCCCAATTCCTTTGCACGTGTGGAGAGAATTAGCCCAGAAACAATCCCAAAAACTCGAATTTATTTTCCTCCTTTGTCTTCTTCTTCTTCGCACTCCTTTTTTCTTTTGTAATCGAACTTGAGTGTGTGTATGTGTGTCTCCAAGTGAGGTTGAAGTCTCCTTTATATAGGCTTTCCTTTGGGTCGAATTTCTCCTCTTTAGGCCGACTTGATCACGAGTGTAGGCCAACTTGATCTTTGCATTATGACTTGGTCTTGTAGGGTTTTTTGACTTGATTTTGACACAAATAAATTCTTTTTACAATATGTAACATGCCCAAATGGGTCTTTCATACATGACAATGACTCATAAGCCCTAGAAACTCTCAATGGGAGCTCGACCTACAAAATAAATTTCCTTGAGCATGAAATCCATGCCTTAAGAGCAATAATAATAAATTTATGTTTCTCATTACATCAAATACATAAAATCATGATTACATATGTCATTATGAAGTCCGAACCTAGTTACATATTTCAACAAGCCCAACTCTTCTCATGAGAATTCTTTAGTATGAGAATGTCCAAGTACCTTGTATGTATTATGAATACCTCCCTAGTTAAGAGGGAGTGTTGAAATAGGTAACTCGGTTCTGTCTTCATAAATATGAAATGTACTCTTTGATTGTTGTATATTGTAAAATGAAAGAAAAAATTTATTATTATTTTTATAACATGGGTTTCATGTTCAAGGTCAATTTATTTGTAGGTCAAGCACCCATTGAGTGCTTCTAGGATTTGTCATTGAGTCAAGAAATCAATTGAGTCATTTCCATGTATGAAAGACCCCATTGGGCATCTTGTATTATGTCAAGAGAATTTATTTGAGTCATAATAGTGTCATAAAAGACCCTCCAAGACCTAGTCAATTTACAAAAGTAAAGTCAACCTACAATGTAGTGGGGTCGTCCCCTTGAGATGACAAGTCGGCCTATTAGGGCTCCCTAGAAGCCTATTTATAAGATGGAAGTCGACCACATTTGAGGACATTCATTCAGCTCACAAGAAGTTCGATCAAGGAGAAAGAGAGACCTAAAAGAAGCAAAGAAGAGAAGAATACAAGGAGGAGAAAAATAAAAGTTTAGAAGCTTGTTTTTGGGCCTATCTCTCTCACACGTGTGAACTGCAGCTAGGGTTTCTGAAGTGATAAATTGCAGACCTCAAAAGGAGCTAAAAACATAGTGTCAAAGTATTATACTTGCAAGATGAAATCCTAAGAAGAGAAGTCCAAGCCAAGCAAAGAAGAGAAGTACCCTAATTTTGCCCTAAATTGATCACGTGCAAAATTGCAAGGATTACACTCAGGTCGAAAATTGCGGACCTGTAATAGAAGTTGAATTTTGAAGTGAAACTGAAATTTGGAGTTGTGAAGCAAGTTTGACTTGCGTTGATTTTATAGAGGACAAGCTGATCGAGAGAGGTTTGACTTGGTCTTGGAGGAGTCTTTGTCAAGGGCCATAGGTCTTGGAATTTGTTATTTGAGGTTCTATAAGAAGTGAATAATTCTTGTGGGTTTTCCTCTCAAGAAGAGAGGTTTTGGCCTTGGCTTGCAGCCTACATTTTGTGTCCTCTTGTCTCATTGATCTTCATTGTTTGGTAGTTGTTTGATGATAGAAAAACACAATAATAATCAAGTGAAAGAAGACCTTTAACCTGTTGAAAATGCAACAAGGTGATGGAGCTTAGTGGAAAGAAGTCGCCTTCACTAAGTGGGCCCACTGGCTATTTTTGGCGCAAAGTCTATTTTTAGACATATGGATCATGATCTATGAGTTGCAGGATGTTATTTGTGGATGATTAGTCAAGTTGGTAAAAATAGATGGACCTCTATTTTTAGACATATGGGCGGAGTCTATTTTTAAACTACCAGTCTAAATATAGAACAGTGGAATATTATTAGCTCTTAATAATATTTGGACTATAAACATTATCTTATTCTTTTGGAGCACTTCAGTTCGAGCTATAGATGTGGCATATGCAACTACCAGAAGGAAATACGCTTTTCTTATGGGTTACTTGAGCTATTGCATAAAGGACTTTAGTTAGAACTCAAGTGATTGAGTTCTGTGGAGTTGATGGAGTTGTGTTCAGTTTGACTTAGTTGAACTAGTTGTATTTAGTCTAACTAACAAATACACTAGCGTTGAGTGGTGTGAATTAGTTATTAATTAATTCACTAATTATTAACTCATGAATCAATTGAGGAATACATCAGTTAACTCAGTGCATGGACAGTTCAGTGGAGGCAAGTGTTAGAGATGAGTGAAAGGGCAAGACAGTTGTCAGCTGTGACTATAGTTGTGCATGTGATTTGCACAATCAGTGGGATTGAGTTGCCAAAGAGGATTGCGTAGTGTTACACAAGGGAAATACGAGTTTGGATCAGCCATTCTCATCCATTCTCATGCAGGATTGCGCAGTGGAGGCAGGCAAGCAACAGAGGTGATTTGAGCCAGTGATTGATTCAGATCTGAGCTAGTTTGTGTGTAACAAGTGGAGATAGTACTGAGTACTTGTGAGGAGTATTGTACTATGTATTGTTACATGTTTCTCAATCAATATATATAACAGATAGCTTTGGGGGTTTTTAGCTTGTATCTTTCCCGTGATATCTGTGTTGATATTGTGATTGATGCTTCAATGTGCGCATCAATTGTTTTTCTTTAATACTGCAAATTGATGATCAACATAGAGGAGGTTATGTATTTATGCATGATTCTGCAAATAGTGGTTATAATTAGGATAAATCTCTGTTGAATAGTTGTCATATTATTCACGAATTTTCCTACATGGGTATCAAAGCCTGGTTGATTTGTAGAAGAGATTTCTACAGGAGATATCAAAGCGAAAGTTGATCCATCGGATCTATTATTCAGAAAGTGTTTACATTTTATTTCCCAGGCAAGAGTCTGTAATCGGGCCAGGTCGCCTCTGGATTCATCCTTCTTTTTGGGAAAGGTGAGATATCCCGGTGAATGCCATACAGTTGATTTCCTGTACGAGATACTTTGTCTCACGAATTTTTTAGATCAGAAGCGGTTGAGTTTTTGGAGCTGGTGAATTTCGAAATTTGCAGCAGTGTTTTTCTTGTGTCAAAGTGAAATGTCTTTCACGGATTTGCGATTGGAGATGCCCTTGAGGCAGCTCAAACCCTTATATTGCATGGAAGGACAGGATGGAGGCGGTGTTAGATGATAATGGGTTGAAGGAGTTCATAGAAGCGGATGTCCCAAAACGTACTGATGCTGCTCAAGTCGGGGATTGGCAAAAGAAGACAGTAAAGTGTTGAAGGATTTTGTTGGAGGGCGTGAGGGATCACATTGTGTCCAGCCTCCATGGAAAGGCTTCTCCATACCTGATGTGGAAAACATTGACAGATCTATACCAAAGCAAGAGCGACTAGAGGAAGTTGGCGCTCAAGGATAAACTCAGAAACATAAAGTGTGAGAAAGGCGACAGTATGCCTAAGTATCTCACGAAGTTTACCCAATGCCGGGATGAGCTGGGAAGTGTGGGGGTGACTGTCGATGATGAGGACTTGGTGAGCTTGGCTCTCCTTGGTCTTCCGAAGAGTTGGCATTCCTATCAGGACTTTGTCAATGGTCGGGAGAAATTGCCAGGATGGAAGAGACTTTGGTCGGATCTTGTGCAAGAGAGATCAGGCGGAATACCAGGAGGTCTCTCAGGCATCTGATGAAGAAAATTGCGCTTGGTTGCCAAAGCAAAGAAGGGGAAGAACAAGAAAGCTTCTCATTCTGGTGCGAAAGGCAAGAAGCAGGACATGTCCAAGGTGAAGTGCTTTCACTGTCACCAGCACGGACACTATGCCACAAATTGTCCGCAGAAGAAGAAAATAAGCAAGTTGCTGGATCTGCAGCAGGAGAGGCCTTAGCCTCGCAGTTTGAGCAGGATTTTTCGTTGATCGCATGCTTGGTATCAAGTGTGATGGGGTCGGTATGGTTCTTGGATAGTGGTGCGTCTTTTCACATGACAGGAGATCGAGATTTGTTTTCTGATCTAGATGAGAAAGATCTTGGAGTGCACATCGAGATGGGTGATGTTGTAGTTCTAACCCGGAAAGATATCAGAATACAAATAAACCCAAGAATAACAAGATAGAAATATAGAAATGCTTTTTTATTATCAAACCCTTAAGGTAGGGCAACACCATACATTCACTCCTTAAGGAAGGAGAACACTCCACAACCCATTCATACAAGAATACTTCTCTTCATATCTCTCCATGTGGAGTCTCTAGCCTCTATATAGGCCTCATACATACAATACCATGCATCATTACCATGGTTTCCTCATACCATCAACTAATACTATGGGCCCCTTACATTATTATTAACTACTTGTGGTCCCTTACATGACATGGGTTAACCACCTTATTTATTACTATGGCCCATCCCATTATTACATTATTACCTTGGGTACCTCCCTCAGTACCCCATATTAAACCCCCTAGGTATATAACA
>APFE030913947.1:0-11840 GCA_000404065.3 Pinus taeda
TAGAGGGAGATCTAAATCTCCAGGAAAACCTATAAAGGTGGTGTGCTGGAAATGCGGAAAGGAAGGGCACTTCAGAAGGGAGTGTAAATCTAAAGCTCTTGATAAATGAAAGGGATATGATGATGCTCCTTCTACAGAGGCGAAAACCACCTCAGATGAAGGTGGGGATGTGTACTTGGCTTCTTCAAGTACACATGTAGATCAGAGGCATGGTTAATTGACTCGGGTGCATCCTTTCACTTCACTCCCCATAGAGAGTGGTTCTACGAGTATTAGAAATACGATGGTGTTGATGTATTCTTAGGAGATGATAGGAAGGCTAGAATCATTTGTCGTGGAAAAGTAACGTTGAAGTTGCAAGGTGGAAGGGTTAGAACCCTTCCGGGTGTTCTGCATATTCCTGCGTTGGCCAGAAATCTGATTTCTGTAAGCAAGTTGGATGATGCAGGTGTAAAGACAGTGTTCGAGAAGGATACCTGCAAGATGGTTCGAGGAGCACTAGTATTGATGCGGGGAGTTTGGACTGGAACTCTCTACAAGCTGCAAGGTAGCACTGTTGTTGACGGGTGCAATAGTTCTATGGTTCCTGAAAATGGAGCAGAAAATATAGTGGTCTCTGGAGAGAAGACCATGTTGTGGCATCAAAGGCTTGGACATATTGGAGAGAAGGGTCTTCGAATACTTCATGGTAAGGTATGGTAGAAGGTATGAGTAATAGCTCTCTGGATTTTGATTTCTGTGAAAATTGTGTATATGGGAAGCAGAATCGGGTGAGTTTCCCCTCTGGTGGTAAGAGGACGAAACATATATTAGAGCTTGTGCACAGTGATGTGTTTGGACCTGTGAAAGCTCCATCACTGGGTAAGTCTATGTACTATGTATCATTTATAGATGACTTCTCAAGGAATACATGGATATATTTCCTTAAGAAGAAATCTGAAGTCTCTGACAGGTTTAAAGAATTTAAGGTTCTCGTGGAAAACTAGACAGAGAAGAAGATAAAGGTGCTGAGGATAGATAATGGTTGAGAGTTTTGCAGTAAGGAATTTGAAGAATTCTGTAAGAAATGTGGTATAGCATAGCAGAAGACTACTCCATATACACCACAGAAAAATGGAGCTGCAGAAAGAATGAACAAGACGTTGATGGAAAGGCAAGAAGCATGCTTAGTGGTGTCAGGTTAGGACAAGAATTCTTGGTAGAAGCAGTGGAGACAACATGTTACCTGATCAACAGATCACCTTCATCAACATTGGAGGATAAAACTCCACAAGAGGTATGGACTGGTAAGAAACCCTCTCTTTCACATATGAGGGTATTTGGATGTGATGCATATGTACATGTTCTAAAGGAGAAATGAACCATGTTGGATAGTAAATTTGAAAAGTGCATCTTTATTGGCTATAAGGATGGTTTAAAGGGTTATAAGATTTGGAACCTAGTGACAAGGAAGGTTGTGTATAGCCGAGATGTGGTGTTCAGAGAGGTGAAAGATGGTATTAAGAAATTATCCAGGATTTTAAGACCAAAATGTCCTCCAAATTCGACATGAAAGATCTTGGTGCTGCAAACTATATTGTGGGCATGGAAATTAAAAGAGATCGAGCAAAGAGGAAGTTTTGGTTAAACCATAGGAAGTATGTCGAGATAATACTGCAGAGGCTTAATATGCAGGATAGTAAACCGGTGAAGTTTCCTATTATTGTAGGTGTAAAGTTATCTGCTGAATAGTGTCCCAAGACACAAGAAGAGGAAGAGGATATGTCCCATGTTCAATATGCAAGTGTAATCGATAGCCTGATGTATGCAATGGTCTGTACTAGACCATACATTTCACATCCAGTGGGGGTATTGAATAGGTTTATTTCAAAACCAGGGAAGGAGAAATGGACAACAGTGGAGCAGGTTTTCAGGTATTTGTGTGGCACTAGTGATTATGGTTTGTGCTACCAAGGAAGACCAGGATTAGACAGAGTGTTAGATATTCACGACTTTGTTAATGTAGACTGGGCTGGAGATCTAGATTAAAGAAGATCTACAAGTGGGTATGTGTTTAACCTATTTGAAGGTGCAGTAAGTTGGATGAGTAAGAAATAATCTGTAGTGGCACTATCAACTATAGAGGCAGAATACATGGCAGCCACTCATGCAAGCAAGGAAGCAGTTTGGTTGCAAAGGTTGTGTTCAAGTATGTGGTTAGTATTGGGAGCTATAAGGATAGACTGTGACAGCCAAAGTGCAATTTTCTTGGCAAAGAACCTTGCTTATCATTCAAAGACAATGAACATTGATGTTCAGTATCACTTTGTGAGGGATATGATAGAAGACAAAAAGGTGTTGTTGGTAGAGGCGGACACTTTGAAGAATACTGCAGATGCATTGACAAAATCTGTGAGCTCTGAGAAGTTCTCCTGGTTTTGAGAGACAATGGGAATTTTAGGGTTGGAAAAATGACTAAGCTCTCCTGTGGTCCCCTGTGGAAAGAAAATAACAAGTGGGAGAATGTTGGGTTGTGTTATATTCTTTCCACGACTAACCTACGTAGTGAACTAGGGGGTTAGAGGGGGGCAGAGCCCTCCCTTCATTGTGCCGATTGCACAGTAGGGGTGTCACAAGGGGGCTGACAAGCCCCCTGTCTGGGGGGTTTAGGGGGCCAAGTAGCCCCCCTCTACAAGGTCTGAGGCAGCACCTCGGGAAAAAGGAAATTGGACCCTATATTAGGTTGGGCGAACCTACCTATGGTTTTCGGTCCATGTTTTTGGACGCAATGGTTTTTTGGTCCATGGCATTGGATGCTTTGGCATGTATAAATATGTATTGTAACATTGAAACGAATATAATGAAAAATCAAGCTAGTAGTCCCGGTTTTGGGATCTAGGGGAAAATCTCTGTGTATATGTGTTTTATGTGTTATGCTCTCACATTGTTTATTTTTTGTGCTTTAGAATTCGTATGCAGGTAATTTCTATATGGGGTTAAAACCTACAGTTCCACATGTCACTGTTTCGACCTTAGATTCTAAAACTGATACCTAACAAACTACAGTATGCCTTCTTTCTGTCACTTTTTACGAAATTTGAATCAGATGCTCCGAGAGAGAGTTATGACAATTTTCCCAAGGTCACCTATTTGGGATGTAATTCAGGAGCATGCAAAAACCCTAAATGTCTTGAACTATATCTCTGAAAATATAGCGAACCAAGATTTGAAATTCAGGCCTAAGCTTCATGAAGTTTTCAAATCCAATGGGTTTTAATTTCAAAGTCCGAGACTACGTCGAAGCAAAATTATAGAAAAAATTCCATGATCACCTATTTGAGATGGAATTATGGAGATTTCCAAAACCCTAACTTCCTCAGATCATATCTCTGCAAATAGCAAGATAGGATCTGAAATTCAGACTCGAGGGTTAGCGAGAGTTTGTCTCAAATGGTTTTTTTTTTTAGCTTCTAAAACGTCGCAAAATTTTTTTATAGCAAAAGATCCATGATGACCTGTTTGGAGTAATGAAAACCTAGAATCCAAAGCTTTGATACCAAATGTTATGAAACCAACTCACAAAAATATGGAAAATATAGATAAATGCCTTCAAAATAAGACTCTTCGAGGGGGAAACGTCCTTTACATTACACAAATGAAAAGACCTCATTTCTATATATACGAGTCTAAGGGGTCATAATATAATCAGAGCCGACCTAACAATAATAATGTAAGGGCACAATAATAATAATATGGGGACTACATGGGCATAACAATATAATAAGGGGGTTGTACTAATAACAATAAGGGGTTACACTAGTAATATAGGGACCTAACAGAGGCTTAAAACTCTCTCCAGCCATTATAGTGTTCCTCTCTTCATAGAGGACTCTAACCATGTCAGTTAAGTCACATAATATTTCTTGAATGCTTCCTCTTCTGAAAGGCCTTCAGTCTCTCTTTCTCCATACATGATGGATTTGGATTCAAGCTCAACTTCGGGTACTACTTGTACCTCCTCAATATCAATTGAAGGTAAAACTTGAGGTGCTTCAAGTGCAGTTGGGATTGGAACTTTGGTTGGAGATTCTGGCTTTGTGGCTCTCCTTCTAGGCATTACATCAAGAGTTGCAACCAATAGTTTCCCTTCTCCTCTCTGCAACTTTAACCTTGTAAGCATAAAAATTTTTCAACCATTAAAACCCTACTTGCACAAAACTCAAGAAATCAAGCACATAACCTTTTCTCTGATAACCACTTGATCTGTTGTTGAATGTTAGTTTTGATGTGCTAATTTAAACTTCAGATTTATAAACAAATGCTTGTCATTTGCTTCATGTGCATAGGTTCTCTCATGGTGTTTGTGAATGAAAACAGGTAATTTTTTTATCAAGCTTTATGTTAAGTTTATGAGAAAAATAACATGAAAAAGAGTGTTGAAAAGAAGCAAGTAAATGTAGAGAAAACCATCAAATTGAACACTTAACACATTGTTTTGATGAAGGAGTTCACCCCTCCTGGGCTACATCTCCTTGGTCCAACTTCCATGGCTTGGGCCTCTGTATTAGATTAATAATAGAAAAGGTGTTGTTTACAATGCTCTCATAATGCTTCAATGTGCTTCGAATGCTCAAATCAGCTAGGAACATTGTTTTCTGATCTCCATTTGGTTGAATTTTGCTCCAGTTTTGGTCAAAGTTGCTTTCTCCTAGTAAACCTCCTCTAAAACTAGAGGAAATCTAGTTAGTCCAGCTAATTTTGGAGGAATCTTCGAATTTGGTTGCTTCGCCGAATATGCCGCCATTCTAAATGCAGTTTAATTAATTATTAAGCATGCTTAGTTAACAGTTAAATGTGGATTAGCACGCAAATACTGCGAATTTATGTCAAATAGGTAGCATAAATTTTGGCGGTCTCCACAATGGTGGACACATGATGACTATTATCGCAATACCTGCGTCGTTATGGTGATTGTTTGCTTGATGGTTACATGGCGGTGGACACATGTCGTGGTTATGGTTTATTTTGGTCGTTGGTCTAGTGATTTCGAAGAACCGTTAGCAGGTGATTAGTGGAATGTTCATATGGGAGGGATGGCATGCAACCTGGCCCTCCTTGTCATGCGGAAAGAGTTAATCTTGTGGACAAAACCAACCTCCCTAGAAGCCTAAGACTTTCTAGTGACAAACAAGACAACTAAGAACAATCCTTCTCTAAACATGCATTTACCATACAAGAAATCAAGTGTTTAGATCCTACCTGTAGTCCAACGCTGTTGTAGTAGTACAGCCTCGTCGATCCGGATGAGCTCCTCCTTCACTTCAAAACCTGCATTCTCTAACAATCACATGATTAAATAGCACCTGAATATCTCATAAAATAAAACATATTCAACATATAGACCAAGGAGTATATGAAACATCTCATTAATAACAAATTGTTGAGAAGAATGGACTTATTTGTATTAATAGGAAACAAAAGAAACCATTACAACCTGAGCCTTGGTGTTCTGCAAGTTCCTCCTACGGTTCAGCAAGAGTTTTCCTTCACTTTGATAAGCTCACCCACTTCCAAATGAAACAAGAAAGGATGGGAATCTCTCCTCACAAGCTTCTACAAGGAAGTCCTAATTCCAGCAGCATCTACCCTTTGGAATGTTAAGCTTTCAACCTCCCCTCCTCTGGCCCAATGCCTGTATTTATAATGCTCTAGAGGAAGTTAATCAGGTCTATCATCAATGGGATAAGCCCCTTTTTTGGATGGGGTAGCTCCTCTCTTGATGGGATAAGTTCCTCTTTCATAGGGATACATGAACCATCTGGAGGCGCTCAATACACGTCAAAAAAGCTTCTAGAATGCTCTAGAAATGACCACAAGTAACTTTTTTAAGATGAAACTCGCGCCTTTTGACCTTTACAGGAGTACGCACCAACCCCTTTACATACAGAGCGTGCAAGGACGCAGGTATTGTGAACTTGGAATGCGTACACGCAGGTAAGGTAGAGAGAAACTGCGTACCCAGAGATAAACATGTTTTTAATGACTTTCTCCCTTTTTTGAAGTTTGACATGGAGAGCAGAGGTATGAGGCTTGCCAAGGAGGATAGTATGACTGTTGATGGAGCCATACTAACTGTAGATATTCATGGTGACAAATTTTAGTGTAACAACCACCCTTCAATTTCTTTCTTTGTTGGATTCTAGTGACACGACATCAGACATCCCATTATGCACATCCCAGTCCTAGCAATGGAACCATTTGTTGGCTTATAGGGGCCTGACCCAAGTTCAGAGATGATTTAGCCAAACAAATCCTGGTACTACTGGCCCTTTTCGGCTACAGTCCATGGAGGGTGGACTGAGATCTCACCTGAAGTAATATGGGAGGGTGCTAGAACCAGGTTTCCACACCCTAGAGGTGTCTGATGGTTTTTCGGTGGTCCGCATTTGACCTTGTGCGCATGTGGCTATGTGCACCTATCTATACCTCGTAGCCTGCAATGTTTCCTTCATGTAGCTCTATTTGAGGCGTGATCCATGTTATTACCCAAGTTCCTTACTATTAACCTAATATTATCTGATTACTTAACTTATCTATATGAGCCCAATTATCCTTAACAGTATTTAGTATTCATATAAGTGCGCATGGTAAACAAAACAATATAAATGCATAGAAAATCATACAACAACAGATACACAGTATTTGGAATCAAACTTCTCTTTATTATTCTTCTTCTCGGGTTAAAAACTCGACTCTGCCCAGTGCACTCAGCTATGGACTCTACTAGGCCTCTGCGCACTCAGCTACAGAGCCTCTTCCTACTACTACGACCCAAGACACTTAGACTTATTCTCTATCTGCTATCTTTTAGACTTCATCCATCTATCTCTTCCATTCTTTACAACTTAGAGCCTCGCTCTATTTATACAATCCCATGGTCTGTGAACCATGGGTAGGCCGACATGACATTACATTACATTAGGTCGAACAACCCTATGACTCAATGTTCATTTTGCACTCCACGCCCTCAATTCGCGAAGTCTTACAACATATTTGACCAAAACTTGGGCTTTGAGCCCTAAAACATGTTGTGGGGGGATTCCATGCCGAACAAAAAGCTTCCAAAAAGTCGCATTAAAGACAAATCCCTTCTAATATAGATCTATTCTTTCTTTCAGCGAGATCTTTCTATTCAGGATTATATGGCACAATCGTTTCCTTTTTTATTCTGTATTTCTTGCAAAATGCTATGAATTATTCTGACATGTATTCTCCTCCATTGTCAAACCTGAAGACTTTTATTCTGTTACCTGATTGATTTTCGATCAATGCTTTGAATTCCTTGAAAGTTTTGAAGGCTTCATCCCTATGATTAATATAATATATCCATGTCTTTCTTGAGAAGTCATCAATGAAGGTAATGTAGTAGATATGACCACCAACTAAATGCACTGGCATCAGACTGCAATTATCCCAAAAACAATCTTCCCCTAGTCTCTACAGTCAAATTTCACTGATTCTCGGATGGGTTCCTCTGTTGATAATATCTCATTCTATGTCTTTCATACTCTTCATCTTCTTTGTCTTTCCACTCAATGGTAGGTATAGATCTTTCTAATACAGATAATCTTCCATCTGCATCTTCCACAGATGGTAGTTTTGGCCATTAATTTTTTCAACCCTAAACCTACTATCTTTCGCCATTGCTCCCACTCGAACTAGGAATGCTTCACTCCTACGAGTTTATTAACCAAATAGACCTTTGGCTCTGATACCAGTTGTTAGAGAAATACATATTATAGAGAAATAAAACACATAAAATATTTCAGAAACACAAACATAGAAAATCCATAAAACAAGAGAGACACTAGTACGTGGTTCACCCAATTTGGACTATGTCCACAGAGAAACAGCCAGTCCTTCCTTTTATATTATCCAACAATATGAAGAGATACAACCTACAACAAATCCATTGTAATTTCCTCTTTGTTCTCTCACAATCTCCTCTCTCTTTCTTGCTCAGAATACACATATACACAATTGCAATATTATTCCCTCGTATATAGTGACAGGTTGCCTTGTAGGGAAAAAAAAAAACCCTAAATTAAACATAACTTCAATTGTCATATCATCTACCTAATAAACTTATCAGATTGACTACGAAATTAAACATTTTACAAGGAAATTTTACATCTATATTTTAGCTTCAAGGGTGTTTCCCCCGAACCCTTGCACGGAGGGGTGTACAGTCTTCTTGGGGAATACATCCGGCTTAACATAAAGACCTATGAATAAATAAGACAATTAGGCTCCACACCCAACACATTCAATGTTAATGCTTGTTTTCTAAACTCCTCAATAAAATTTTGGACAATTTTACCTTTACTTTGTTTCAAATGTTTCCATTCCCTCATGGCCTTCTGTCTCTAACCCAAAGGGTAAAATTGTCCTCTTAAAGCAAAAATGAACTCAAACTAAGATGAACGAACTTTATGACTACTCTTACCACATTTCTGCAGTTTTCCTTCCCACCACACGAGAGCATTTCCATTAAATTAAAGGGATACTAGTTGGATACTAGATTCATCCTATTTTATTTGTTGTGTGCGCAATATACTTCAACCTGTCTTATCTAGTTACCTAGATTTTCTGCATTAGATTCTCCACTAAATATAGGTAAATCAAACTTGACATCCATCTTCAAAAAGGGCTTTCTATATGCATTCCTATGATGTTTGTTAGGATGAAGAGAAGAGGAAGAATAACTTTCACTTGAGGAAGGAGAAGAAGGGGGTTCTTCTCCTCCACCTTCATGGTTTACCGAGGCATGATCACCTTGTTCTTTCTTCTCATGCTTGATTGTCTTCTCATATTCTACAAACAACTTTTCAACTTTCTCTGCCATGGTGAAGAATATCTTGCGATAATTTCGCTCTTCCTCCATTCAAGTTTCCTCATCTGCCATGTTCCATCTTTGTGGTGCATGCCCCACTTCAAGATCAAAGGATTTGAGTTTTCCTTCTCTTTGGAGCTTGTTTCTAGTTAACATTCACTCATGCAACTCGCATCATGAAGACCTTCTCTAATATCAAACTTGATCCATGTGGAGTATCAAGGAAGGTATGTTTCGATGGTTATTTTAGTATCTTTTCATTAGAACTTAAAAGCCTTTTGCATTAGAAACTTAGATAATGATGAGGATTTATAACGAAACACGAGAGATTAATAGGAAACACTGATAATTGTCATTCCTATGTGCAGGAGGGAGGAAAAAAAATTCCAAAGGAAAATACAAGGATGAGCTAATTGTTGTCCCTTTGACGGGAGACCGCAAGCAAACCAGATCAAAATGGATCAACCCAGGAAAGGAAGTGGATATATCAGCTCGGAGAAAAAAAGGAAAGAAGTAACGCAGGATTAACGATTCTGCGAATCCCTCACAATCTTAGATCCTGAGGGATCGCTATTTTATCTATTTTTTGTATCTAGATATCTCCGCCATCTTCCTTATATAAGGGATAGCGTTGTTGGCTAGCAGGGAGGACTTTTTATGTAATTTTTTTTAAGGAAGATCAAGACTATGATCTTTATGTTTTGTTGAAGACTTGAGTTCCTGTAATTTTATTTCATGCATTAATACAGACTTGGTTACTCTTTTATCTTTGAGCCTCGATCAATCTTAAGCGGTGTACCCCTGGAGGCTAAGGGCCCAGCCCTGGAGGACACTTTCTCTTGTACCATTACGCGTGGTTTCTATGTGATTTGTTCATAGACATAATCTGGTAATTTGTTGTGTTTTAAGAACATTATATTACATGCTCTGTTATGTTTAACTCGTTTAATGCTCCTGCAAACAAAAGTCTGATATTGACGTTGTACCATGTTGCTAATCTTTTAAGTGTTGATTAATCTCTATAGGATACTTTCATTCCATTATAGAGTTTGATGCGATTATGCTTTAGCATTACAGCAGTTATCTTGAAAAGTCTGATTTGACATGATTATTGAATCCTTAAATGTTACTGTTTTCACATTGAGATGCAATTGTATGCTTTATTTAGAGCAATAACGAAATCAGATTCAGCACGTTGTGTTTCTATGGTTTTAATCGGTAGTGTTGTTCCATAGTGTGTGTATATCTTCTAAGAGTGAAGGGTTGATGTTTTGATTGGAGTGATTAAATAGAGTTACAGCTTGACGAATTTGGTTACTGCTTATTTCAACTGTTGTTCCATTTCTAAATTGTTGTTCCATTTAGTTGTTATTCCATCTTAGTTGTTGTTCCATTTTAGTTGTTGTTCCATTTCAATTGTTGTTCTATTTCCAGATTGTTGATTTACTGTTTTATTTACTTGCCATTTCTTAAGGATAGTCTCAGGCTGTAGTGAGCATCAGCATCTGCTATTTGGCTCCCAGACCTCTGATCTGCTCCCATCAGCTATGAAAGGAATGGGTTATTGCTACCGAACCCTTGGCTGATGTGTTGTTCTATCTCATTGCTATTTCCTTTACTTGTCGTTTCATTTCTATTCATTAAGAACGATCTCAGGCTGTAGTGAGCCCCAGCATCTGCTACGTGACTCCTAGACCTCAGATCTGTTCTCATCAGTTATGAAAACGATGGGTTATTGCTACAGAACCTTTGACTGATGCAATTCTTGGTGTGATTTAGACTTTTGAAGTAATTAAGGTGTAGACACGCATCTATTTGCTTTCGTAGTTTTTAAACAGCTGTACTACAAGCATTACTCTGACAAGTGATAAGCCTCAGACTGAGACACTCTTTGAAATATCCAGACGTTCCCGGATTGACATATTAATGTGAGGTAACTAGAGGTGAAAGAGACCCTTTTTATAGCTCTACATTTTTGCGCCATTGCCGGGGAAAGAGTGTAGCCATTTGTTTTTTTCAGGGTAGTGTACGAACCTGCTAGGGAAGAATTGGGTTTTGAAAATGGAAGGTAAGAACCTACGTGCAGAGCATGTAAAAGCCCTACTCCTTTGCCCGCTTTCCGACAGATTTGCTACTATATGCTTAAGAAAGATTTAGTAGTTAAATTGAGTGCATGAATAAGCAGAAAAAGCCAGAGAAAAATCCCAAACCATTACCAAAGCCATAAAAAGCTAAGGGGCTGGTGACCCTTGGTCGATCAACATTCATAGATGAAATCTATAAGAAAGTCGAATCTGAGCCTTCAGTAGGACCCAGGAAAGTTACTTCCAAGTAGCCTACTAGTTCCCTTCAGGCCACAGGTTCACCATCTGTAGCCTTTGCTGAGGTGCATAGTCAAACTGACGAACAGGACTTTCAAGAAATTGAAAATTCTATTCCAGAACGATTGCAAGAAGAGAATCTCAGTAATGTTTGTGAAGGAGAAGGGGAAACTGGGGAGCCGAGATCTCCTCCTAGGATAACTCAGCCATTGAATAGCCCAGACAAAGGCAGTGCGGTAAGAATTATTATTGAAGAGACCCAATCCCCTTAGATAGAAATCCCAGATAGAGGAAGTGCTATTAAAATTGTTCCTATTAAATACATTCCTCCTCAACCTAGGAACACCCTTTTAGATATTCCGGAAGGTTATTGGCATATATTTGACCCAATGGCTCAAAATCCGCCAAGCACCCAAACCTCTACATTACAATGCTCCATAGTGGATTCCGCAGCAAATGCCCCTATGAAAGCAATTCCCCTTCAACACATCCCTACATTTCACGGACTTACATCAGAGGACCCGGATGCATTTTTATTTGAATTTGATGTACTGTGCAGGGGATATGACTACACCACTGACCCCCAGAAACTAAAATTGTTCCCCTCTACTCTAAAAGGGGCTGCTTTAAGATGGTTTATGGGATTA
>APFE030913955.1:8322-23393 GCA_000404065.3 Pinus taeda
CCCTTCAGGTACCTTGGAGCCTGCATGCCTCAATGGTAGGTTCTTCGTGTTCGACGCAAGGTTTTCATCATTGGCCTCCGATCGGATGATTCTACGGGTGTTCGACACCAGCTCACTGATTCACACGCCGTGGATTGTACCTATAGTACCTTGAGGACCATTTTCATTATTGGTTGTACCTCTCGCGTCTGTTAACAGTTTTCATCATTGACTGGTAATCAGACGATGTTCCTGCATGTTTGACTTCAACTCCCATATTCGCATGCTTGAACTTGTACTTTGTTGGATCGAGATGGAGCGCAAGACCCTGGATTTTGTTTGTTGAGATCCAGGTTGCGATTTTGTGGATTATTATGATCACTACATGACTCATTCACTAGATGGCTACGACCATGCGTGAGTCTATTCATTGATCCTCGCTGGATGGCTGTGTCCATACCTTGGATCCAGATTTTTATGTACTCTACTATGGATGACTGCGCCCATACCATGTACATCATGTACTTGAGATATCAGTTGTATTTCGTGCAGGTTCTCCAACGGTCGTGTTTTCAGTCGACCATGTTCTTGTAAAGCATTTCACCCCTCTCTCTCGGGCTTCATGCTTTAGGGGGCATCTGTTACACAGTATTTTGTCACTGTCCCTATTACCCCTTCTCCCGTACATTGGAGGACCTATTCCGGGACCTGTGAGAAGTGACATAACCTGAAAACACCTGCATTGTATCCCCTTGAGTATGTACTTCATGTGCCCTGAAGACACCTTCTGCAAAATACCCATAAATGTAGCCCTTTTTCCATTGGCGCTGTTCCACAGTGTATCACTCACGCCAATGGGGGAAATCCTCTAAAGAGGGCGCGCCAGCTGGCGCTTTGTGTTAGAGTCGCACTATCGCCAAACCAATTGGGTAAAGTTTTTAACAAATAAACTTCCGAAGGTTCCTTCTAACCTATTCATGAACTGATTCCAGTTTGAGTTAGTTCAGTTGGGCTTCGAATCTCCCAAGGAGGGAAGTAGTTCTCCACTTCTCATAGAAGCTTCCTAATGATGAGGACAATCCCATGAATCTTGTGGATGATCTTGTCTCCTTCTCCTCTCTCTATATAAGCTTGTTCTTTCACCTTTGACAAGCTAGTTAGTAATTCTACTCTTCAAGCTCCCAAATCTAAGTCCCAAAGTCTGAGAATTGCTAAGATCATGCTACAAGAGGCCTTGCTCATCCCCATAAGGATATATATTTAAGGAGGAGATCCATGTCCAAGTAATCAAGGAAAGAGAGGCTTGTTCCCCATCCCCTACAAGCTTTGCAAGGCATGTGTTGCTGATCACCCAACCAAAGGAGGATTTGACGTCAGAACTTGGTTGTATTCTCTTTTGTTTATCATTAATAATAGACGACTATCATTATGGTTCCACTCATATTGTCTTTATAATGATGTTTGAGTTGTATCCTTTCTGACTGATACATAGTTGCATTTCTTGGATTTGATGCTTGTATTTGTCTTGTTCTTTGCATGTGCAGGTGTTTGTTCACGAGGATCGTGAGGATTGTGACCAGCTAAAGCGAAAGAATGGGAGTGACGACTCTCCTATGAATACTAGCGTTGGATTCGAGGTAGGCTCTCATCATTGGCCTTTACTTTGCAATTAGGAACTTGCGTGTTAGCGTTGTTTGATTTTTGCTAGACCCCATTTAGGCTAATTGGACCGCCTCTGTCTGCAGAGGGGATTTACCTGTACAACATGTACCTTGGAAATACTATCCCTTTTAAAGGTAGAAACCACATAATAGGATACTTGGTTAACCCATTTGGAGCTTGGAGACATTAGCACATGCCAAAGCCCACTATGGAAGGGCATGCCATTATGAAGTTCCCACCTGTTTTCCATGGTCTGTAAGATATTTAACTCGATTTCCTCTGATGAATTTTTGTACTGGAAGGCTAGGGGGCACATTAGATCTTATGTAGGATTGTAAATTGTCTCCATTTTGGGTTTGGTCTCCCTATATGGGGTCCTAACCCTCTTGAGGGCTACATTGGCACATGTAGAGTGTGTGTTGAAAGCCATGGAATTCCACAATAGAAGGAAACACTCCATGTATCCCCAGAGATGTTTAATATTGCCCGATATTCACCTATTGGACGAGGAAGACGCACTTGGTTCACCATGCCTAGTCGGCCCCATAGTTGTACCATACACTTGGAAAATGACCCAGGACTTGTATTATGTTGTGGCATCACTTACACCATCATCTAAGCCCTTACAGATGGTCTACAGGCATATTTGAACTACTTGGAGGCCCATGAGGTTACTTGTGTGCCCTCACACCCATTGAGAGCACCATAGGTTTATTATTTGGAGAACAAGGGGCTAACCCCTTGTCCACTACTTTTGGGAGTAATATTCATCATTGTGGCACTTATGGACTTCATTAGGTTTCTTAGAAGGCCCAACAACATGTATTATTGATCAGTCAACCTCTTGAGAGGTTTATTCTTTTGTTTATGAGCTACTTTGGTGGGCTTGTCACCAAAAGTTAGTTGTTTTGTACAATATTTTATTTTAGAGGCTAATGTAGGCCCAAGTGGCTAAATTGAATTCATTATAAGTGTATAAATAAAAGTGAAAAGGATTCATTTTAGCATCATCACTTGGATTTGGAACTAGTATCTCTTAATAGATTTTCGTTATCCTTCTTGGAGGACGATTTTTTGGAGCATGGAATGAATTTTGATGTTTGGATAATTTTCATATGTCTTGGACCTTCTTTATGGCAAGTGTTTATAGATGGTTTGATATATTTTGATACATGTAATTTCATTTTAATAATTCTTTCTTTCTAAATTTATCACATACATTGTTGATGGGATTTCGCTATACTAAGGCTTATTTACTGCATCTCTTATACGAAGTTGTGGAAATTTTGTTTATGGATAGTGAATGTTTCATATATGGGACATGTATAATGAAAGAATGTTCCTAGGGATTTTCATTACTGAATTTCATATTGACAAGCCATTTATCTTGCAAAATGAAGTATAAAGTCTGGGGATTTTCATTACTTAATTTCATATTGAAAAGCCATTTATCTTGCAAAATGAAGTATAAAGTCTTTGAATTTTCTTTTGTTGTTGACCTAGTTCCAAGTGAAGTTGTCTTTGAGGCCTCCTTGACCTAGAAAATTCAAAGGTCCATAGTCATAATTCTACCTGAATCAAATATCCCCAAATGATTAGGTGTTGGTCCACCCAAAGATGATTACCTTAAGCCTATTTTCCTTCTCCCCTTTCCTCTTCTATGGGTCTAGTCCTCTATATCACTTAGGGAATCAATCATCTCATGATTTAGCCATCCAAATAATTTAATTTTTTGTCCACAACTGCAATGGTGTGTCCTCAAGAATCCCTCCAAATTTCATGAAATTCTGACAGTGGGATCTTGAGATATCGCAAGCCCTAGCTCGAAGACCAATTCTTGCCCTTGGTTTCCCATATGCCAAAAACCTCACAGGGATCCTTGCATTTCCTTTCACTGAAAATTCATTCCTTGATCTCTTTCCCCTCCCAAACTAGGTCAAGCATATAATTGGTTTCTTAATCATATCCCCTTTGAATGAACCTCGAGTCCACTTGGTCTCGTGTGGTCCCATGCACTATCAAGGTTAATTTGTCAAAGATCACCTGGAACCCAAGTTTCCATAAGAATTCTAGGGATTAGGAATCTCCTTTATAAGACACATACTCAAAAATTAATCTTAGATATTTTCCCCAAGCCCTTCCTAGAGAGCCTTCCATCTCGTCTTCCAAGACAAGCAAGCCACATATTTGATCCTCTCTTGTGAATAGGATTCCAGGATCACCCCTCGCCCTATCATTGGTCCATCCATTTCATGATCCTTATCATAATGGGTCTCCTCCCATCGGTGAAAATTTGTAAAGAGTAGGGAGACTTATTGGAGGTGACAGTGGGCTATCGCTCCATTTTTTCCCTTAGCCTAGTAGTAACCCTTCAAGGATCCCCTTTTAGAACCCCTGATAATTTGAGTGGTAACATTTTAAAATTTCTTAAAGAGTAGGAAGCCTTAGCCGAGGTTGTAGTGGGATATTTCTCCATTGTTTCCCTTAGTCTAGTAGTAACCCTTCAAGGATCCCCTTTTAGGACCCTTGCTAGTTTGAGCAGTAACATTTTGTTGTCATTGTCGAGGACAGGAGATGTGTGTTTTGTTCCCCATACAACATATTGACATATCATTATTGGAGGCTCCATTGGAAGAATGAAGCCCTAGTTCTTCATTGAACCTCAAATTCAATGCTTGTAGGGTGAAGCAAGCATTTTTTAAGGCGATTTTAGTTCTCCCTGGTGACTCCCATGATATCAATATGTAAGATCAGTGGCTTCTAAAAGGATTCATGAGTGGTTTCTTGCTTTGGATATCACATGGGTTCCAATATACCCAAATGGCCTAGATTGGAAGTTCATGCAAAATATGCCACAATTCAAGGGTGATCCATCGACATTAATGGACCACATAGAAAATCTTATTAAGCATGCTTATGAGGTTAATGTATCTCATCTAGAAAGCCTCACAAAGTTATTTATTGCCTCTATTAAATACAAGCACCGAGGTTGGCTTGACTTGTATGAGTCTGAAATTTTTTTAGCTTTTATCAAGTTACTCAAAAAATTCATAGAGTATAAGGGACCGAAATTCCAATCTAATGAAGCTTCTTGTGAGAGCCTAGAGAAAGCATTCTAAAGGGAAGGGCTCATTAGTCAAGATGAAGAGGTTGGAGATAACTTTGAGGATTTAAGTGATAAGAAGGAAGATGAATCCTCGTTGGGTTCACATGATGAACAAAATGATTTTGAGAACACATGTGTTGGGAAGGATGAGTTTATGGAAAGTGAAATTCAGACTAACCTTGACTTTCTCAAGGATATTACTCCCAATGACTCTTCTTTTGAGAACCTTGAGGAAGGTGATCCCATTAGCCCCTTGGAAGATGGAATTGGAAATTATTTCCATATTGAAAGGGAGAATTGGGAAATTGTTGGTCCTCAATTTGACTATGCTCCCATTTATGACACCGACAAGGAGGATGAGGTTGAGAGTGGTCCTTTCTTTCTCCCAGACATTGTTTATTATGACATATCCATCAATAACCTTGGGAAGGAGAACTACTATTTTCCCTTGCATAAAAGAGAGCAATTAGAGACGATTGATTCTCCTTTTTGGGAAGACCCTATCTTCGATACCAACAATGATAAGATTGATAAGGCCCTTGATTTTGGGAGTACATTCAAGTCACTTGAGCCTCTAGAGTTGGATTTTTAGAAAAAAATATCTCGTTGAGACTTCACCTTTGCCTTTGCCCTTTTCTATTGTTCGTCATCTTGATTCTTCATCAAGTGATTCCCTCACCCCTTGTCATATGATCTCAAGTGACTGTGAGCCCTTTCTCGCTTCCAAGTATAATGACAAGGAAGAGCCCCTCATTGATTATACTTTACCTCCTTAGACACACCCTCAGGGTTTTGATCACTCCATGACCTCCACTCTCCAATGTGACCATGAACTTGAGAAACCTATTTGTTTCACTCCTTCTTTCCCTCACCCTTCATTCCCCTCTCATCATAACCTTGGGAAAACTGCAAGGCACAATATGATGAGTGATGATTGTGATAAGAAGTTCTTAAGGATAATCATTCACTCCACCATTGTGTACTTAGAGGGAAGGCTCTACATTTCTAGATTTACTCGTGTTCCTTCTCTTAAGGATTTCTCTTGTCTCACATGGAAAGCATATTTTCCCACCTCCCACCTGCAACATCATCCATGTGTTTGGGTTTGCATTCGCTTTGGGATTTGTTGCATGAGTAATCATATAGGCAGACATATTTATATTGATTTGATAATATGTTGGTTGCATTGGCTTTATGATTACACTTAATATTAGCTTCATCGTATGCATGTTAGGGTAGGATGCATTGCATGCTCATTTTCTCATTAGAACTAACATCATATGATATTTCTCATGGTAGAGTAGTTGCATTTAGATTAAATTTACATGATTTTAATTTTCTGTTGATTTTACAACCTAACACTAAGCATGGTTTATCATAAGACACCACAAAAACATGATGATCCATGTGCTCAATCTTTGATATTTGCAAGTAACAAGTCTATAGTGACAAAGAGATTGTTGGTGTTCTCACGACCTCTTGTTCGAGTAGCTTCATACACTTTTCTAAGAGCTTGTGTCCTAGTTGGAGCCAGATATTACCTACCACTTGTGGGTAGAATATATAGGAGAAAAAATGTCTCCTAGATGGTCCTCACCCAACAACCCCTTGCAACCACTAGATAGCTCAATGTACTATTTTCTTAGCCACTTGAGCCAACCATGTGGTCCCTCAACCACTTGTCATGAATGTATGTTTGAAGATGGGCCTTCAGACCCCAAAGATATGGCTTTTCATTGGTAGAGTTAAGTAATTTTCCTTACTTGTCATGGGCACTTTTGGACATGGATTGGTGGGGGGATTCGATAGAAAAGGGTGGGTTAGGCTTGTATTGTTGTCTCCATTTCCCGATATCATGGTTACCCTTATATCCTTGTCTCATGGGATCTCCTTTACTGGACATTTGGCTTTTGGGTTGGCACTACATGGGAAATCTTTATTTTGGTTCTGTGGTCCGACTTCCCTTACCAGTTACATCACTCCCCTTCCACTAATTCTAACCCCATTCATCTATTTTCCCATCTGGGTCCACATGTTTCCATTGGGTCCAAATAGGGTTAGTCTCCCCGCTCCCCTTGTCCACACCTTGGGTTGGGCCTAGAATGATGCCCCGAAGGTTCATGTAGCTAAAAGGAAAGTAAAAATCATAATTTAGCCACTCTCAATAGGAAATGTACCACAAAAATGAAAAATATAGTTGGGACATAAAAATTTTACCATGTGGGAAAAAGCCGAACATGAGCTCTACCCCTTATGCATGGCCATCACCCTTTTTCCTATGGGACCTATATGAAAACCTCCATCATTAAGGAACCTAGATTTTCCCAACCCCTGGTGGGCAATGAACTGCCCCACCTCAAGGGGATATCCACTGCTGCATACTACACATCATGCTCTCCATTCCCTGGAGCCCTGAGAAGTTATGAAGAAGAAAAATCAATCAAAGGAAAAAGGCATATGAAAAATGGTGGAAAAAAAAGGTCTAGGTAACTCATGTACTGTGATTTTCTCCCACCTACATTCATATACCCAAGTGTGGGCTTCCCCTGTTATAGCTACCTAATGTACCTTGACATGTGGTCTAGATATTTCCCTTGATCCCCACTCTATTCCATCATTATATTGTTTTCCACATTCCACTTAAATGATGTACTATGGACATGCCACCCCCTTTAGAGGATGAAACCACCTAATAAGGTCCTTGGTTAACCCAGTTTTTGAGCTTGGAGGTACTTGTACTTGCCAAAGCCCACTATGGAAGGGCATGCCACCATGAAGTGCCCCACTAATTCCATGACTTGTAAGCTCTTTTACTTGATTCTTCTAGTGATTTGTTGTATTGGAGGGCAAGTCAATGCATTGGATCTTATGCAATATTATAGGTGGATTTCCATTTTGGGCTTCATCTCCCTATACGAGGTCCTAGCCCTACAGAGGGCCACATTGGTACTTGTAGGGTGAAAATTGAGAGACATGGGCCTCCACCATAGCCAAGATTACTTCATGGAACCCCTGCAACGACACCAAAATGTTACTTCTCAATCTAACAGGGATCTTAAAAGGGGATCCTTGAAGGGTTACTACTAGACTAAGGGCAAGAATGGAGCAATAGACCACTGTCACCTCAACTATGGCTCCCTACTCTTTACAGAATTTCATCGATGGGTTGAGACCCATAATGATAGGGATCATGAAATGGATGGACCAATGATAGGTGGAGGGGTGATCCTAGAATCCTATTCACAAGAGAGGCTCAAATATGTGGCTTGCCTGTCTTGGAAGACAAGATGGAAGGCTCTCTAGGAAGGGCTTGGGGAAATTTTATAGGGTTAGGTTTTGAGTATGTGTCTTATAAAGGAGATCCTTTAGCCCTCGAATTCTTGTGGAAAATTGGGTTCCAATTGATCTTTGAAGAATTAACCTAGAGAGTGCATGAGACCACACGAGACCAAGTAGACCCAAGGTTCGGTCAAGGGGATAGGATTTAGCAACCAATGATATGCTTGACCTGATAGGGAGGAGAAAGGGATCAAGGAATGAATTTTCAATGAAAGGCAATGCAAGGATCCTAGTGAGGTTTCTATCCTAAGGGAAACCAAGGGTAAGAAGTGGTCTTCAAAGTAGGGCTTATTTGTTGCATCCCTTCTGCAAAGTTCTAGAAATTTTGTTTTTTGATAGTGAATGTTTCATGTATGGGCCATGTATAATGAATGAATGTTCCTAAGGATGTTTCGTTACTGAAACTTATCTTAACAACCCATTTATCTTACAAAATGAAGTATAAAGTCTTTGAAGCTGCTTTTGTTGCTACCCTAGTGCTAATCGAAGTTGTCTTTGAGGCCTCCTTGAACTAGAAAATTGAAAGGTCCATAGTCATAATTCTACCTGACTCCAATCTCCCCAAAGGATTAGGCACTGGTCCATCCAAAGGTGACCAACTTTGACCTATTTTCCATCTCCCCTTTCCTCTTCTTTAGGTCTAGTCCTCTATGTCACCTAGGGAGTCAATTAACTCAGGATCTAGCCATCCAAATACTTCAATTTATGGTCCAAAACTGTGCATTGTGTCCTAAAGAAGCCCTCCAAATTTCATGAGATTCTAATGGTGGGAGCTTGAGATATCGCAAGCCCTAGCTCGAAGACCAATTCTTACCCTTGGTTTCCCTTAGGATAGAAGCCTCACTAGGATCCTTGCATTACCTTTCATTGCAAATTCATTCCTTGATCCCTTTCCCCTCCCTAATTAGGTCAAGTGTATCATTGGTTGCTAAATCTATCGACTTGATCGAACCTCGGGTCCACTTGGTCCCATATGGTCCCATGCACTATCAAGGTTAATTCTTCAAAGATCACTTGGAACCCAAGTTTCCACAAGAATTCTAGGGCTTAAGGATCTCCTTTATAAGGCGCATACTCAAAACCTAACCCTAGAAAATTTCCCCAAGCCCTTCCTAGAGAGCCTTCCATCATGTCTTCCAAGACAAGCAAGCCACATATTTGAGCCTCTCTTGTGAATAGGCTTCCAGGATCACCCCTCGCCCTATCATTGGTCCATCCATTTTGTGATCCTTATCATAATGGGTCTCCTCCCATCGATGAAATTTTGTAAAGAGTAGGGAGCCTTAGCCGAGGTGACAGTGGGCTATCGCTCCATTGTTGCACTTAGCCTAGTAGTATCCCTTCAAGGATTCCCATTTTAGTACCCTTGATAGTTTGAGCAGCAACAAGGTCAAAACGTTGGCAGATAGAGTATCAGTGCTATTGTAATATTTGAAAATAAAAATGTGTTGATAATTAAAGAAGTAGTGAAAATTTCTGAAGGTAATCCAATTAAACTCCGACAACTGGAATATCAACACTAAAGTGAGATTTTTTTTTTGTCTTATGTCCAAATAATGCGCTGATGGAGCACACGTCACCAAATGAGTGAAAATCTGTCAAGCAAGCATTGATGAGTCAGATGGTGATGTGACATGATTGGTATCTCGTTCTGTTGCTGAGAGGTAACATCCAATTAAAAAGTTATGATTGCATGGGAGATTTTTATGTAAGCACAAAGTAAGTCGATAATACGTTTTAATTATTGCAGAATTGTAAAATAATTTATTTTCAATGGTTAAACCCTTATGATGATGGTTAACTGTTATGTGTTTACGCCAAGAGAAAACAAGCTTTTACTATCCCAAAAACCAAGGATTGAATCCCTCTCCCAGTTATGGTGTTAATATTTTACTATGTGAACTATGGGAAGAAGTGGAAAATTACATAAAGGTGAACCTAAAGCACCTGATTTTCTCAAGGTTTATCCAGAGATTCGGAAAAATTTTCAGGAAGCAGGTGGGAGAAATTTTTCTCTCATTGTGCAGGCTACCATGACAGAGTTTCCAAAGCTTTTACAAAGGGCTTTGATGGTCAACAAGTTAGCATTGGAGGAGTCTCCTTTCACGTCACTGAGGAGCTAATTGCAGAGGTCATGGGCCTCCCTATCAATGGAGAAAGATCCTTCAAGAGCCATGTTTTGGCTAGCAATGATGTGTCATTCTTTTTGAGGGACAAGTTTAAATACATGAATTGGCGTTCAAGAGTTTACAGGTCCTGGTTGAAGGATCAATGGCCTTGTCTTCTACAGATTACCCAATCCTATTTCACATGTGAAGGACGCTACAATCGAGTGAACCTCTATCATTTCCAGATCCTAGCTCACATAATAGGTTAGTTAAGGATAAATACTCCTTATTTTTTGTTAAAAAGCTTGAAGCATATGTCTGCTAGGATTAGGACCATACCAAATGCATCTACCCATTTCATATATCATAAAATTCTGATTAAGTTGCTAATTGAAAGTCATTTGAGAAAAGTTGGGAGGACTTGTGAACATTTCCTATTTTGGGGAGGGTTTGAAACTCAAACTATAAAACCGAAAAGGGGTAGGAAGAAAGGGAGGAAAAATAAAGTCAAGCAACCCCAAAACCTAGAACATGGGACCTCATATGTGCAAACAAGAAGCCAAAAAAAAAGAAGAACCAGTCCCTCCCTTAGTTCCCAAAATGCGCAAGGTGTATACCAGAAAAAGTGATAGGCTAAGGAAAACAAAGGATGCTCCTTCTCCCATTGTACCACTACCTACAAACATAAATGTTAGCAAGTAGACAAGGAAATCCAAGGGAAAAATGATTGATCCTGAAGCAGAGCAAACACTAGTTGATAAGGAACCCACCTTAGAAGAGATATTTAAAGGTATAAAAAGACCATAGACCAAATTGTGGAATAAGCTGAGACTGGACATCAAAATGAAGCAAAATCCTGAGTTGGAAAAATAAGTCATAGGTGTAGATAAAACCCCTCAAAAAGACTTAATCATAAACTGAGAGGAGTCCACAAGCTTAGAAAGATCCAATAAAATCAAAGACTCAAAGAAAGGGTTGTTGTAAAGGCCCTCAGGACCAAGAGAAAAAGGAGAACTAATGTTGATATCCTTCTGGAGGTAGTTAGCATAGTTAGCTAGTTGATTTTTTATAGAACGGTTTTGATTGCCAATTATCTAGGTGGAATTTTGACTGAAGTATTATAAATAGCATGTCAACAATTTTTGCTGGTTTAAATTTTGGTGAGCGCTAACAGTTTCAGTGTCAGTGCAATTTTGCAAAACAATATCTATAAAGCACTGACAACCAACCCATCAACAATCCTGATCAATTTTCAGTTTTAAAGGATATCAATGAAATTATGAGCATTGTCAGATCAGGAATCCTCTAAAGAGGAGCTGCATAGCATATAATATTTTTAGCAGGAAGATGAGGCATAAGTTCCAGCAAATCAGGCAGAATATCAGTCAACGTTTTTGACCCAGTTTTCTAGCCAATGTTTAAACACATTGTTATAGTTTGGATACATATATGTTTGAGTTTATATATTGTATGCATGCATATGATATATACTTTTTATATTTAACAATTTGTAATTAAGTGCATACGAGAAACCTGTTATAAGTTGTAATAATTTCTATAAAGACAAGCTCTGTAGAATGAATAAGTGTTCATTTTTTTTTAAAAATCAGACCTGGTGTATATTATTTTTGATATTAATAGAACTCGCTGCAAGTAGTATTACATAATTTCAGAGATTCATGTTTTGAAGGTTTCTAGTCAGTCTCCTATTGTGTTTTTCCTCCTTCTTAGTCAAAATTTGAATCCATATATCTTCAGTGTTTAAATAAAGATTAGGAATCAGAATTCAGTGTAAATGCTCTGTTTCAAGTTATTCAGATTTCTTATATGCTTTTAAGCTTAAATGCTAATTACATAAAGCACATGGTTTCTTTGTTTTATGATGTTTACTTATATTATCTCCTACCATATCTCATTAATGACTTGTATAAGAAACCTCCAACTATATTGCCTCTATTAGACTAGTTTGTACGACCTGTAGCTAGTGTCCTTGTATCAGAGAATCCATGCCCAATTGTTTTATCTTTCCTTTCCAAACCAATTTCATACAATCCAATCAAATCTAACAATTGTTCTAAGTACATAACCAAACATATTTGAGTGAGTTATAGAAGGGATCCCCCTTCCGATTGAAAGGGCTAGCTTTCAATTCAAAGATTGGTTAGACATTACCTTAGATTTTTTCCCCATATCCAGGGTTTTCTCTAAGTGATAACATTTTGGCACTTTTTTCAGCGAACAAAGTATATATTCTCCCCGAATGACTTGATTTCTTAAAATCGGATTTTTGAGAGCAAACGGGGATCTTAAATATTAGTTTGGTTGCAATATTTTGCTTCGGTGTCTCCACTTTCAAAATTAAGGTGATCTTATTGGCTAATTTTTGGCTCATATAGGGGTCTTCACATGGAGAAACCCTCATTGACATCCACCACAAATTTTTTCAAGTTCGGAGAGCTTGTTCAGAAGAAGAAGAAGATCTCCAGAAAAATCATGTATGGTTCATTTAGAGAGGTCGTATTAATTACCTAAAAAGGTCGAATCTATTGACGATATACATTTCGATACCAAATTTGAACAAACTCCATTTAGATATAAGTTTGAAAGAAATCTTTCAGATATTGTATTTGATGAGACCAGATTTGAAACATTTATTTCTAGTTTTGTTAGTTAAGAATTATATTTGTTGCCATAAGATCAAGAAATTTGGTTTCAATTTCAAAAGTTGGAAAATATTGTTCATGAAATTCAGATAGTTTCACCTAGGTCCCCAACTTTTCCATTTTTCATTCCATCATTCTTTGCCTCAACTATTCCTCTGGTTTCTGTGGGATTTCATACTCCTATCTCATCAACCATCACAAAAACAAATTCATTACCATTGACATCTACTTTTCAAATCCCTAATGTTAGTTCAAACTCATCTCACACAGCTATGGATGCAAGATATGCCCCTCGAAATCTCCTAGCCACACTACATGATATTCCTCTACACTACGGACAATTTTTACTTCAGTTTGATGGTAGAGGACCCCTAATAGCTCAACATCATGTAGACAAGAAGAATGATTTCATTGATCTAGAGGAGGCAGATCATGAGGATGTTAAGCTTATATTTTTTTGCACAAAGTCTATCAGGGGAGGTTAAGAGATGGTTCAAAGCTTTACGAGCAACAAGCATTGCTAATTTTCAATAATTTAAACAACTTTTCCTCGTCAGGTGGGAAGTGAAGAAAAATCCTCTACAAATATTGGTCGAATATGAGACCTTGAAAATAAATCTAGGGGAGATAGTTCAAGAGTTCACAATAGGGTTCAATAGGGTATACAATTCGATCTTGCTGAGATAAACCCCCCCTAGTTTAGCCCTGCTGCACTATCTCGATGATTTTGATGTTGAATTAGCTTATCAACTTAGAGAGAGGAATCATGCTACCTTGGAGGCGATGCATAGAAATGCTATAAGAGTAGAAGAAAATTTCTTGGCTAAGAAAGAAAAGATGAAGACCAAGAGAAGAGTAGTGTTTAAATAGGAATAATATTCTTAATCAGATGTTAAATTTGATGTTATATTAAAGATGATGGAGAAATTGTTGACAAGTTGGCTCCTTCCAGAAGTGAACCTCAACCTCAGGTGCAGAATCCAAATTTTAGAAGACCTCAAGGCCCTCAAAACTGCTAAAGAGAACAAAAATGTCCTGAAGAGCAACAAGTTGTTAGGCCCCCATTTCTGGAAAGTTTTGTTGATGAAGATTCAACTGAAGAAACAAGTCAATAGAAAATTGTTTTGATGATAAGGAAACTCAAGTGTTTGTTATCAAGGAAGAGCATGATAATTCTGTCGAGTCTTCAGGAGTGAAAGGCAGTGTTTAGTATAGTAACATAATAACAGATTTTCAGAAGCAATATAATCTTAGGGGCTGAATTATTCCAGTTAGAGCTCCACTCCAAAAAACAACAACAAGAGAACAAAAAACTAAACCAAGAAAGGAGATACTTAAAAGACCATGGGAGCCTAAAAGGACGTTCTAAAAAAGGCAGAGGAAGCTAAGAATGATGTCAAATAATTGGAGAAAACACAAACATCCTTCAATTTGGAGAGTGAAATTAGTAAATTGAAAATTCCTATCCCTTTTGCTGAACTATTGAAAAATGAACAGTATAGGAAACAATTTTTTTCAATGATTAAAAGTTCAAAAAATGATCAGATTGTTGAAAATGCAACAAGATGATGGAGCTTAGTGAAAAGAAGTCGCCTTCACTAAGTGGTCCCGTAGGCTATTTTTGGCGTAAAGTCTATTTTTAGACTATGTTTATTTTTAGACATATGGATCATGGTCTATGAGTTGCAGGATGCTATTTAGGGATGATTGGTCATGTTGGTAAAAATAGATGGACCTCTATTTTTAGACATATGGGCGGAGTCTATTTTTAGACTGCCAGGCTAAAAATAGAATAGTCGAATATTATTAGCTCTTAATAATATTTGGATTATAAACATTATCTTATTCTCTTTGAGCACTTCAGTTCGATCTATAGATGTGGCACATGCAACTGGCAGAAGGAAATACACTTTTCTAATGGGTTACTTGAGCTATTGCATGAAGGACTTTAGTTAGAACTCAAGTGATTGAGTTTGGTGGAGTTGTGTTCAGTTTGACTTAGTTGAGCTAGTTGTAGTTAGTCTAACTGACAAATAGACAAATGTTGAGTGGTGTGAATTAGTTATTAATTAATTCACTAATTATTAACTCATAAATCAATTGAGGTATACATCAGTTAACTCAGTGCATGGACAGTTCAGTGGAGACAAGTGTTAGAGGTGAGTGAAAGGGCAAGACAACTGTCAGTTGTGACTATAGTTGTGCATGAGATTT
>APFE030913955.1:41509-104332 GCA_000404065.3 Pinus taeda
GAATGTGAAGGGTTTTCCATTGTTTCTCAATAATAAATAGGCCTTCGAGCCTCATTGTAACACAGTTCGGAACAGTTCAGAGGCATGTAGACACCACATCTCTTCTCAGAGATAAGCTACCATCGCCCTAGCTAGTTTCTTACCATTTCTGGTTGTAAGCTTATTTCGGTATTTTCCATTAATGAAATGAAGTATTATTTCCGCTGCATCTTTGTGTATATGGTTATCTCTGTATTGTATTGCGTTCCTGTTTAAATCCGGATCAGTGGTATCAGAGCAGTCTGCTTTTTCTCGGTTTTTCTTTGCATGTCCCCAACGAGGTCAGGATATAAGGAGTTAGGGCTTAAACTGATCGAACCTTTGCAAGACCAGCCTCGCAAATCCCGACGGCCTCCCATGGCGGATGAGAAGAAAGATGAGGGGGCAGGAGATCTTATCAAAATATTGCTCGAAGAAGCACTCGAGCGGCAAAGGAATGCGATGATGGATAGCTTTGCGCAGATCCTTTAGCGGCTACCCAGAGGCGACGCATCGGCTTCCAACAGCTACTCTGGAAATGCCACACCGTTTAAGGTACAAGTTAATTTTGAAATTCCCATATTCGAGGGTCAAATAGACACAGATGCCGTAGATAAATGGTTAAATATGCTAGAAGGATATTTTTCTGTTCATGAATTTTCAAGTTGGGAAAAGATTGTTTTCACGCTTCTCAAAGCAGCGCCCCACGTCAAGGACTGGTGGGAAACCTACTGCGAGCAGAAGGATGAAAGCACAGACTCACTATTTTCAGCCACACCCACTTGGGATTCATTCCGAGATGCCTTCAAGGAGCAGTACTACCCTGTCAAAAGCTATGAGGACAAATACATCAAATGGATCACACTGCGGCAGGGACGAGACTAAGATGTGCCAAAGTTCACAAACATTTTTCATACCCTTCGCACACAGTTGGGTATCAAATATTTTGAGCTTCATTTGCTGCTCAAATACCGCGGTTGCCTACATAGATACATCCAGGAAGAGATGGAGTTCTTGAACATCTCCTCGCTCGGCACAGCATACCGATACACTGTCAAAATCGAGCAAAAGTTCAAACAGAAGAAGCAAGACTTTGGATCTGCAAATTTGAAGACCAAAGGACAAAGCCAAGGTGGGGTGACCCAAGACAACCCGTTGAAGCTGCAAGAAAAGAACAACACCACGAAGCCAAAGAAGGACATAGGAAAGTGGTGTGAGTTCCACAAGAGTCCTACTCATAACACAAGTGAGTGTCGGACCAAGCAGTCATTGGTGGCCAAGTTGAAGGCTTCCGAATCAGATGCATGTTCTGACCCTGAGCCATAACCCAACAAGGGGAATGGCAAAGGGAAGCAGATCATTGATGTAGATCCCAGCGCCACTGTTTCCATCGCCAAGATCCAGAAGAATGAACCCGAAGAGCCAGAGGAGGGGGAACGTCTTTTCCACTCACAGATGTGGGTGAAGGGTTCGCCGCTGCAATTCATTGTCGACAGTGGCAGCCAAAAGAACCTTATTTCAGTAGAGGTCGTGAAGCCGTTGGGCCTACCGACTACACCACACTCACAATCGTACAGTATTAGGTGGCTTCATGAAGGACGAGATCTCAAAGTTCGCCAGCAGTTCCGCCTTCCCTATAGCATCAAACCATTCACAGACGAGGTATTTTGTGATGTTATACCTCTGGATGTTTGTGATGTATTATTAGGCTAGCCATACTTGTGGAGGCGACATGTTGTGTATGAGTCAAGGCCTTGTGCTGTCAATATTTCTTTAAATAATTCATTATACAGGATACCGGAGGTAGCCTCACCTACTGCCACATCTTTGATCACTGCTAAGAAAGGCAGCAAGCTCATCTCCCAGACCAGGAAATTCATCTATCTAGTTCACTCCCAAAGTAAGGGGAAGATTGTCACCACATCCATGACCCCCGCAAAGGGTTCCTCCACACAGCAGTAGCAGCAAAGGGATATAGTCATGACAGAAAACAAGAACAACTTCTCCTCACCCATAGGGGTACCACATAAGTTTCAGGTGGGCAACAAAGTTTGGTTACATCTGTAGAAAGAATGCCTTACAAGAGCCCATCAGAAGCTCCAACCACTTCGACATGGTCCTTACACTAGTACCAAGGCTATGGGAAACAATGCTTTGAAGCACAACATTCCTCCCTTCATTCGCTTTCACCGAGTGTTCAATGTGGACCGTCGTTGACCATGTTTCCCACCATTTCTTGACACATCAGAGATTGTATAACAGCTCAGCAGAAGCTTCCTCATCTTAGGGAGGAACTCAATGCAATGGGGACCATTTCTTCCTAAGGGGGGAGGAATGATCCAGGTGGATGTTGGTGGCCTCCCACCTATCCCATTTGGACCCCCACAACTATCTCTTTTAGTCTTTTCAGTTTCCTAAATTGTAGCATAGTTTACTATTTTTAGCAGTTTTTTGGGTCCTCAACTTCCGAAGCCGTTTTGAGGCCCTAAACGACGTTTTTTGGGAAATCTGGGGGCAACATGGGTCCATGGACCAATGTTACCCTTCCCAAAGTGGTAGTTCTCAGATAGATCTTTCTATCGAGCTATCATATGCGTCAAACGAAGATCGTATGCCAAAGTTACGACCCCGGGAAATTGATGTACCAATTTACCGAAAATGAGGCCCACAATTTGGCATTTCATCTTCTAGGGTTAGGTTTTGGAATGTGAAGGGTTTTCCATTGTTTCTCAAAAATAAATAGGCCTTTGAGCCTCATTGTAACACAGTTCAGAGGCATGTAGCCACACATCTCTTCTCAGAGATAAGCTACCATCGCCCTAGCTGGTTTATTTCCATTTCTCGTTGTAAGCATATTTCGGTATTTTTCATTAATGAAATGAAGCATTATTTCCGCTGCATCTTTGTGTATATGGTTATCTCTGTATTTTATTGCGTTCCTGTTTAAATCCGGATCAGATGCATACAGACTGCCTTGAAGGCAGGGTGCGATGGTAGCAGTGCGAGACTTTGAACGAGATTTCACTCACAATTTGCAATCTAGTTCAGGTGTTTAGGCCGAATAAGTAAAGATCAGTGTATGTAAAACACAGGGGTGATCTAACAGGTTACTAGAGCCACCACTTAGGGCAATTAGATTGTTTGCAGATCTATTGTTTAATTCATAAACAAAACACGGAGATAGACTGAAGCAACATTGATCTACTTTGCATTTGTATGACAAATGTAGTTCGAAGGCTAGCTGGTTTGACTTCAGGCTCCGTCTCTAAGTTTATAAAGAAACAAGGATAGATAGGCTAGCAAGTAATCTAGTCGCTCCCCAGTGGAGTCGCCATTTTGTTATCCGGGAATAGTGTCCCCTAGGATGCTGCTATTCCCACTAAGATGGGTGGCTATCTTAGAAACAAACAATCAAAGTCTACTATTGTTTCCTTTTATGAAAATATATGAGAGGAGAACCAAGAAGACCAACCTCAGTCTAGCGCTTGATTTCCTCTCCTTCTTGATAGAGCTTCGCCGCTTCTTCTTTATCTGCCTAGCTTTAAAAGAACCTGTGGAATCACAGCAACATACTACTATCCAAGAAACAAGGATCTAAATTCATAAATAATACAGGATCAGATATGTATTAACCATATACATGCATATATAAACAAGTACACAATAATATGGAAGGAAACAAGAACAACTTTATTAAGATGAAAAGTAGCAAGAGGATTACAACCATGTGCTCTGACCCAGCATCATCCTCCAGCTAGGAAGCCCTTCTTCACCTCAAGCAAATCTTAGATCACCCAACACTATGAATGTACACCAGAAAATCAACAACACTTCTCTATAAGATACAAAATTCTAGCCCCTGGATCTTTGTGATGAGGGATCCATATATAGATGATTACAGAGAGGTGATTCATCTTCTGGGATCTTGATTAGTGTCTTCTCTCTGATAGTTCCTACTTCCACTTGGAGAATGATGATCTCTTACTCATCCCTGGTCGAAAATAGAGAGGGAAGTGTCAGAGGGGAAGCTTCTGGAAGATTCCATGATCTTCCACCTCGCATTTTTGTCCCTGCCATTTGTCCATTCCCGACCATCGCACCCTACAGAGGAGCAATTCAGTGTGCATCACACCTTGTACATTGGGAAAGTGATATGCATTGCACCCTCTGCATGAGCTTTCAGTATGGTCCAGTTTTGACCATTTATGAGAAATTTTCTGTGGAGAACTTCTGGGAGATGATGTAATCAGTTGACCTTGTTCCTTTAGATAGTGAAGCAACACTTTTAGGGACTTAGAAGCCCTCAGTTTATGGACATTTATGATTGGGGTTGAAGTGCCCAAAAATGTCTATAACAAGTCTTACCAGAGGTAGTATGGGAGGGTGCTGGAACCAGGTTTCCACACCCTAGGGATGTCTTGATGGGGATTGGAAGGGTCGCGAACCGATCTACGCACTCGCGCTACCCTGCACGGCTTGTCTGGCCATTGCGTAGCTCAACGACGAGGCACTTCCTAGATTCTTATTATTAATGAATTTATTATAGATTTGATCTAATTCCTAGGGTCTTACTCAAGTACTCAATAGTAATAAATAGTGCGCGCAACCATAGATGTGTATAAAATCAGAACATAAGCATAAACATATAGATCTACGATAAAACACACAATATTTCCAAAACAACTTATCTTTTATTAACTTTGATCTTGTACATTTCCGTTCCACCCTGCGCACTCAGTTATAGGGGTTCATGCACACAGTTGTGGACTCTACCAGGCCTCTATGCACATAGCTACAGAGCCTACTCTACTACTATTACCCACGACTCGGACTTACAGACTTAGAGCGAATACTGCAATTACAAACCCATGCTACATCAGATCTTCCCCCAAAAAGCTACCTTCTACCCTTAGAGCCTCACTCTATTTATACATTCCCATGGTCCGTAGACCATGGGTAGGCCGACTCACTTTCTATTATTTTACATTATTTTTCAGGTGGACAACCCTTTGACTCGACCAACTGCAGTTCGCGCTACACACACTTTGTGGAACTTTTACAATATCATTACCCTAAATTATGGGCTTTAAGCCCCAAAACCGTTACGAGGGACCTCTGCTACCCAACAGGCCCCCAACGCAATCATTGTGACTCATCCTAAGTCACTCGTCTATGCGGCGATATGCGCTGCCAAGGCTTCACGGTCCACCATCCCTGTGAGTGATGCACTATGTTCTGCTACTCCCTCCTTGTCTCCTACAACTCTTCTTCAAGCTCATGCTCCATTGCCTCTATTAATTCGCACAACTGATGATGCTCATTCTGCTATGCTCGGTTAACACGGAGCACCCCCTCATAGAATTTTAGCTCAAGCTGGGGTGCCGCATGCGGGAGCTCTTCATGCCAAAGTAGCAAGTCTCCAATTTCTAGTCTTATATACACACTGTCTGCTGCAACTTGTGTTGCATTTTTCCAAGAAAGATGTTGCTATCCACGAGATCCAAATATTCAAGGTGCATCATAGATGAACTATTAACTGCAATTATGTCATTTGTCTCAAGATTCACAGTCTTTCCCTTATCTGTCAAGGGTCACCGGCCAGCCCGTGGTTTAGGCGACAACATCCAGACCAACTCTGCTTCACATCTAAGAATTTCTGGTACATCCCCTACCATTAGTGCTACACACAACACGACATCCGTGGCCATCGACATCACACTGTCCAAAAGGTCCTGCATCTCCATTGGCCATATTATAACCCCTGGGCTTACTCTTTGAACGTCAATGATCATCAGTTCCATACCAGTAGGAAGGCACAATAGCTTACTTCTCTCGATACCACAGATCGTTTGGTGGATGCACCCCTACGATGTATAGACGTGTTGAAGTTCAAATTCAGTCGTTCCCTCCTTTTCTGGCGCATTAACGTTAAATCTACAGTAGATCATTCTAGATCGGGTTCGTACTTCATATCTTAATTGCCCACCGCTCGCTCCTTTTCACCGGAACTCAGACATCATGTCATGAACAACGACAACAACGTTCACCTCTATGTTTATCCACACAGTAGTTCAGCCCCTGCGGCGCAACTGTGATCCTTGTGACATACACAACTCTTTAACAGACTATTTTACTGTCCTGCACTCTCTTTCAACTGTTCGGAGCGGTGAGGCTATGCTTTGGTCAGTTAGTCAGGTAGCCGGCCCACCCGTATAGAGCTTCAGGTGACTACCATTTACTCTACCTGGGAAGAGCTCTCCATTAAGGTTGTCGAGTTGAACCACGCCTCCATCTTCGACTTCTTTGACTACATAGGGTCCCAACCAATGCATTCAAAGTTTTCTAGGCAATTTCTTGAACTTGCCGTCATATAGTAATACTAGAACATTTTCTTTGAACGTGCGCAACTTGATGTGGTGATCATGCCAAGCTTTTTCCCACTGCTTCTGTACCTACTCATGGAATCTTGGCAGAAACCATTCCTCCTCGAGTTCTTCCAGTTGTGTGACCTCTCCTCCAAGGCCTCGCAGTATGCCATGCCTGTCATTGCTGCTATTCACAAACTGGATACGATGTATTCCATCAGCATGATGGCTTCCATACCATAGACTAACCGGAAAGGTATCTGACTTGTCAACTTCTTGCATGTGGTTTGGTATGCCCATAGCACAGCAAGTATGCACAAATTCCAATCATTTCACTATGCATTACATACCTTGGTCAACATAGTCTCCAAAATCTTGTTGAATGCTTCGACGATCCCATTCACTTGCAGATGGTACAACGTACTCTGCTAATGATATATCTGGAATTCCTCAATGAGCGCGCTGATAGTTTCATTCAAAAAGTGTGTTCCACAGTCTCTCATTAGAATTTTCAGGCATCCAAACCACGTCAACACATTCTTGAACAAATATTTCGCAGCTGTAGCGGCCGTGTAGTCCTTAACCAGCTGTGCTTCTGCCCATCGAATCAAATATTCTGTCACGGTGATGATATAGCACACACCCATCTTTCCTTGAGGTGTGATAGGCCCCACAAAGTCGATCACCCTTTTTTTGAATGGTTGCAGTGTCATCTATGGATTGAGCGGCATTTCGTCCCTCTGCGATGGTTTCCCAGTACATTGACATACGCCATAGGCCCGATAGTATGGTTTTGAGTCTTGATGTAGAGTTGTCCACCATAGTCCAGCGCGAAGGATCTTTTGTGTTGTTGCGCATCCCGCATAATGTCCTCCTGCAAACCCCCATGTGCTTCTGCAAGGATATGTCCTAACTCAAATTTAGGTACATTCCTTCGTAATATTTCATCATTGCCCATTTTGTAGAGGTGCCCCACGATAATAGTAAAATCCGCCGTGTGTATCACCAATTTTTTCCTTTGATGAATTGAATATTCCTACAGCACAATCCCTATGGTTAAGAACTAGATTATGTCCTCGAAGTGGCCATTCGCAACATGCACTGCATAGAGCTGTGCATCGGGTAGTCCTTCCTCCAAATTTGTTGGTTCCTCACCGTTCTCAATTTGCGATAGGTGATCTGGACCTACGTTTAGGTGTCTCGGCTTTACGATGACCTCGAAGTCATATTCTTGAAACAATAACAATCATCTACAAATGCGCCCCTCCAACACAGGCTTATTTACTAAGTATTTCAACGTGGAATGATTAGTATACATCTTAAAGTGCCCACCCAGCAGATAGTGGCCGTATTTCTGGAGTGCGTATACCATCGCCAGTCCCTCGCGCTTAGTAGTAGAATAGTTCTTTTCAACTTTGGATAGCCACCGGCTTGTGAACGCAATCGGGTGATCGACACCTTCCGCACCTTCCTACGTAAGTACAGTACCAAATGCAATACACGACGCATCGACATGTACATGAAATTCGACGTCCCATTTTGGAAACACCAGAATGGGAGCGGATGCCATTTTTTCCTTGAGAACCTCTAGACTCTTCTTACATTCCTCATTCCAACAATATGTAGCATCCTTTTTCAAAAACGTTTCCATTGGTGCCATGATTTGTGCATAGATCTTAATGAACTTTCGGTAGTACCGAGTGTGTCCCAATGTCATGCGTAGTTGTTTGACACTTCGCAGCACCTCCAAATTGAGTATGACAGCAACATTCATGGGATCCACCATCAGGCCTTGTTTACAAACCACATGACTGAGCAAGTTTGCGAAGGGGACGAGGAAAGTGCATTTCTTAAGGTTCAGCGCAATCTGGTGCCATCAGCAAGTATCCAACATCAACCGTAAGCTTGTGATATGTTTCTTGACTAGCCCAAATATAGTCCAATCATCAAAATAAAATTCCAAAAACTTATGGATGAATTCCTTGAATGTGGCCACTACTACGCATGAAAATATCGCTAGGGCATTCTTTAACCGAAAGGGCATAACCGTGTACTGAAAACATCCCCATTCGGTCGCAAAGGTGGTCTTGCTTCTATCTTCTGGTGTGATCTTGATCTGATGGTACCCTGAAAACCCATCCGTAAATGAGTACACTTCCTGTCCACCAACATTATCCAGAACTTCATCTGTAAATAGAGTCGGGAATAGGTCATGAACACAGGCATCATTCAGTTTTCAGAGGTCCACGCAGATTCAATTTTCACTCTTTTGTTTCTTTTCCTGCACTATCATAGGACTCACCAAATCAGATTCTTCCACAGGTTCAATAATTCCTGGTGCAAGCATTTTCTCCAATTCTTTGCAGACCTTTTCCTTGCACTTTGGATTCAAATGGTAGGGACACTGTTTAATTGGCTTTGTGCCCAGTTTCAGAGTTATCTTCATCATCCCTAGATTGTCGAGGATCCCTTGAACTCGGTTATTTTGGCCAAGAATAAGTCTTGATATTCGCGAAGTGATTCGACGACCTTATTGACTGTGGCATCATCCCAATAGTCCCCAAGCGTTGAATACTTCGGCTCCTCCTCCGTACCAATGTTCACTTGTTTCTTTTTCAGCGGTGCGATGATGTTGGGATCCTCGTTTGCTGGTCTGCAAACCTCGTGACTCCCCTCTGTCTCCAGAATATTGATGTTTCTGGGGTCATCGTCATCATCTTCTATTTGGATGTTGTAACATTCGAGGGCTTGGCTCAGGTGATGAGACCATACTGGCTGCAGTATTTCTTCTGGTTCCAGTGGTATTTTGAAAATGGTGGCTTTCACAATTTGCAGTGCATCATCAACAGTATCCATCCATTGGTCCTCAAATAAGAATGTTAGTAAAAATACTACACGCAATATATCCCATTCGCATGTACCATGTCAGAGTTCTGTTTCAGTATACCAGTTCCTTGGGATGACATCCAGGGTATGATAAAATAAGTGTACCCACTCCGGCTGGGGTTCTTCTCCATAGGCCTTGGTCCATTTTGCGAGGTGCATGCGTTGATCATCACGTCCATAGTATTTCTCGGTTATTCATAATTTCCGCTTCCCAAACCTTATCTGCATCATCCGCCTATAGTGGTGCCAGTCTTCAAAGGTTCCTTCATGTGTTCCCCACCAACGCGTAGGCATTGCATGTAATGCCCATTTTAATGCATCAAATCTCTGGTGCTTTGGTACTGCACTCTCAAACTTGTTCAGGAATTTGTCCACGACTGTCAACCCATCATACGTCAGTAGATTTTGATCTTGAATTGATAACAACATAGTGATTTAGTCATCATATTACAGTTTAGCGTTGTTACTTGGCTCAACTGATTATGCCAATGTTCATATTTTTCTTCTGAATCTGAGGAATCTACACGCTCCCATGGTATTTGCCCCTTCGCCATCAGATTTACCCAATCCTAATCCCACGTAGTTATTTTGTAGATATAATCCAAGTCATCATCGCTTCCATCGTCACGTACAGGTTCAGTGTAGTGCACTCCTTTATCTGGATCTAGTGAGATAACTACACATAGGGACTTTTTCTCAAATATCATCTTCTGCTTCTTTAAGTTAATGACTCCATTCATATTTGTGGCCCAATCTATTCCTAACAATGTGGGGTAAGGGTTACTGTCATCCACAATTTCTATTACCTCAAAATCTGTTTGTGTACTCATGCCTTCAATGTCCACTGTGACTCCTTGCAATCTTCCCATGGGTAAGATCTTTTGTTGGTTCACCATCCGTAGTTGAATAGGCGACCATTGTAATGTAGGCCTGCCCATGCGTTCCCATGTCTGTTTAGGTAGCACATTCGCATCCGAACCCAAGTCCAGGATGACTTGATCCATTTCAAAGTCACCAATCTGTGTCATTAATCGCATTTCCCGCCTGGTGCGCAATGCATGTCTCCCGAGTTTTTGAACCACACGCAGTTCACCTAACCTTGTGCACCTTGTTATTAGTTCTTATAATCCCTTAACTTCCTTATTATCACGTAGCAGCTTTATGCACATCTCTAAAAAGGTAGTTAGCATAGAGGGATCCATTTCTGGCTCAAGTTGATCCTTACTACGTGAAGTAGAGACCTTCGCGAAGCTCTTTCTTAGCTTCTAGAAACGTTGCCTTTGCACATTCCATGTCGAGCTTAGGTTGTTTTGTAGGGGCCTTGTGAACCCAGGCATGTTCTTCAGGTTGCTTCCCTTTATCTTCCCCTGTGGTTGTGCCACTTCTGAGCATCATGTGCATGTTGGGGTCTTCTTCGCATGTTTCGGACCTCATCATTCGAATGTTTTGCATTGGCGTAGGCCGTGTTGCCCTTTTCTCGTGTATTTGTGCTATCAGGTGGGACAATCTATCATTTCGTGATCGAACTGCTAATAGTATGAACACAATATTCTAGTTGGGTTGGTACAATCACGCGCGTAGTGCCCAGGTCCTCCACAATTGTAGCAGATTAACTGTCCATGGCCTCGTCCAGGTCCCATTCCTCGCCCCTAGAACCCTCCGTGCATTATTGTTGCAGCTGGATCTTGACCTTGCGCCTCAGTTTGCATCCTGTAGGTAGGCGTTCGGTCCATCAACAATTCATAACTCTGACAATCTCGTTCATCGTGGCCCATCTATCTACAAAAATTGCAAAATATCTGCTGGGGGGTCTATGTAAACTTTTGCAATAAATGATAGTTGTCCGTTGTGTCCTTTCCTCCCACCTGATAGATCACGCACTAAAGAGCAGGTGCCATGCTTAGCCCCACCTGGGCCTCTGGTCTCAACGACATTGGTCCCTCTTGCCAAATCGTTCGTGAGTATCGAACAATGATCCTTATCGTGGCCCTGACCTTTACATTTTATGCACCACACCTCTTTGCGCACTTCTGTCCAGGGCACCTTATCTTGTTTCAAAATTTACATCTCCAAGCATAGGTTTTGTAGTTGAACGTGGATTTGTTGAACTCCCAATCTAGGATCCCGTATTGGAGTTTCATGCAACCTCATCGCTATCTCTAATGCTTCAGCCTGGGTTGAGATCTTTTTTTGTGATAGCGCCGTCCTCAGGTGTGGTCTCAAAGACACCACAAACCACACGCTGTGCAACACATCCATCAGTGGCCTCACAGATCATACTCTTCAGTCTCTAATCCAGATCCCAAGGAGTTTCACCTGCCAGCATCACGATCTCCTTGAACCCGATGATCGACTACATCTCTAATTTCGGCTGGCTAAATTCTTTGTTCAGTGCATCCTATATCTCTGCTATTCCTGCATTTGGATGATCACTAGAGTGCTTCATATACCACATCAATGCGCAATCCTGCAGTACGCTTACCAAAGTATCCTTTTTGATGTTATCATCTGTAACACCTTGGGCTTCCCATACTTCCTTTACCACGAACCAGAACTGATCTAGTTCCTCATTTCCTACGCCTCTAAATACAAGCAACTTGATCACACTCACCATTCCAACCCTTGGTCATGGTGGAGGATGGGTAGGTGAAGATGGGGTTGATGTAGGTGAAGTGGGTGATGGTGTGGATGGCAGTGGTAATATTGGAATGCGTTGTTTTATCAATTGGATTGCACTTCTTAGAGAGAACCCAATGAGCTCCTCCTCACTTCCTTGCGACAGTGAAATCAGGGGACTATTCTCTATTCCTTCGATCCCTTGGTAGCCTCTTCTACTCCACGTTACCCTAGACATCAATGGATTCACATAACCCATTTTTCACACAACAACATTTTAATCATGGTATTCAACAATTTGATGTACTTACCCTGTGGCCCTTTGAGAAAACGTCTTTCAACTTCATGGTTGTATCGACTTAGTGATAAACCATCCTATTATCTGATCCTGCCACTTCTTCAATCTCTTTCTTCATAGGGTTCTAGTGCTCTGACATCATACATCCCTTAGGCAGATCCCGATCCCAGAAACGGAACCATTTTTTGGCTTGAAGGGGCCTGACCCAGGTTCGGAAGTGTTTTTAGCCAAACAAATCTCACACTACCGGCCCTTTTGGCAACAATCCATGGAGCGTAGACCAAAGTCTCACCCGAGGTAGTATGGGAGGGTGCTGGAACCAGGTTTCCACACCCTAGGGATGTCTTGATGGGGACTAGAAGGGTCACAAACTGATCTACGCACTCGCGCTACCCTGCACGGCTTGTCTAGCCATTGCATAGCTCAGCTACGAGGCACTTATTGGATTCTTATTATTAATGCAATTATTTTAGATCTGATCTAGTTCTTAGGGTCTTACTCAAGTACTCAATAGTAATAAACAACGCGCAACCATAGATGTGCATAAAGTCAGAACATAAGCATAAACATATAGATTTTTGATAAAACACACAATATTTCTAGAACAACTTATCTTTTATTAACTTTGATCCCATACATTCACATTCCACCCTCCGCACTCAGCTGCAAGGGTCCATGCACACAGCTGCGGACTCTACCAGGCCTCTGAACACACAACTGCAGATCCTACTCTACTACTATCACCCACAACTTGGACTTACAAACTCAGAGTGAACACAACAATTACAAACCCATGCTACATCAGATCTTCCCCCAAAAAGCTACCTTCTACCCTTAGAGCCTCGCTCTATTTATGGTCCGCGGGCCATGGGCAGGCCGACTCACTTTCTATTATTTTACATTATTTTCGGACGGACAACCCTTTGACTCGACCTATTACATTTTGCTCTCCACACACTTCGCGAAAATTTTACAATATCATTACCCTAAATTAGGGGCTTTAAGCCCCAAAAAACGCGAAGCTTCCCCTATCTAACACCATATCTTGGCAAGGCTTCCTCGCATCGGAAGATACAAAAACCAAGGCATATCCCTGCCTCAAGACATCATACCAGTAATAGCATGCTCATGGAAATAAGTGGACACTATTGGGTACTAGTGTCCCACAATGACCTTTCTCCTGAACACTTTACCAACATGCTACTGCATGTTCCAATTTCTTTTGTTGTTGCTGCCAATTTTTGTAGTCGATTTCAATCACCCATCCGAGAATTTCATGCATTCTTGTACCAAGTACATAACTTCCATTATATTTGAAATAAATTGAAATAAATTCACATCATACCTCATTGGTAGCTCGTCAATAAGGTACATTTGCAATCTTGTTTGCTTTGTGTCACAATAAGTCAAACTAGCATATTTGACCAAATCAACATATATAAAGATATCACACCAGGTTAGCTCAAACACAACCATCATAAATCAAAATCATAATTCACATGTAACCATCATAACCCAAAATCATAAATCCCATAGAATCATCATATACCACAGTCATAAATCACATGCATAATAAAATTGAAATAAAATGTTGATACTTATCCTTTCACGAATCCTTAGCTTCTACATTTGTCTTTATTTTGTATGCACTCTGGATCAGTTGTTACACCTGACAAACACCCAATGCCTTGTCCTCAACCATGTGCATAGACACATAGTGTGCATCACACACATACGACATACAACACCATGCAAGACATGCATCTACCTTGACATACAACATATACACCTACACCCAATGTATACAATACAATGCATCCATCTATGCCCGATGTGAAATGCCACCTAATACATGTACTTACACAGAGTACCACACAAGGAGTATTGCAATACCATGGCTACATGATGCACATACATAATATCACATGCCCAAAACACAACATGGATGACATTCACACAATACCACACGTACACCAGTACCATATATACAACATGTACACAGTACTACCAGTACATCGCACCACCTACACAACATCAGATGTACATGGCACCACCTGCACAACGTGTACACAATGTCACATGTACACTACACCACTATTCAATACGTACACAATACCACATGTACACAGTACCATATGCACGACATGTACATGACACCACATGTACACAGTGCCACATGCATGAAATGTACATAGCACCACATGCACACGATGCCACTTGTATAATATGTATACAACACCACACACACACGACACCACTTGTACAATCAGGCACACCACACCACATGTACATAGTACCAATCTACAACATGCACACTACACCACATGTACATATCGCTGCATATCCAACATGTACATAGCATCATCCATACACGACACTACATATCCAACATGCACAGAACACCATATGCATACATGCCACATATACATCATGCAGATAATACAATATGTATTCAACACTTCCTATGCAATATTCGCACAACCCTATTTTTACCATCATGTACATAACATTCCATAAATAACAATTACACATGTTATGTATACACAACACCACATTTGCACACATCATAGAAGCAACATATACAACATATACAACGTATGCACAACAATAGTACCACACATCCAAAACCACACTATCCTTACTAATAAACCTTGCTTCCCATGTCTTATCCATGCTTGTCTTAGCATGCCGTGAACCACACTGCTTTCATTCCGTTGGTGTATCCTTCAGCATTACCTGTCATAATGTAAACATAGGCATAATACAAGCATATAAATTCATATTCACATGACATTGACCTCATATATTTGTCATGACTACTCTTCCACTTGATTCCTTGCGAGACCAGGAACCTCTTCACACCATTCACTTGTGTAAACAATTATTCCTCCACAAGAATGATCCCTGACAACCCTATCACACAGTGACATACATACATAGATACATACATATATAATAATTAGCATAAAACAATAATCATCCTGTTAGACAACAACATACATACATACATACATGTATACATATATAAGCATCAACATAGTCATAATCACCACATAATTACCAGATATCGTAAGGTCAAGGTTAAGAGAACTTCCTTTATTTATGCAACACATGTACAACATTGAGATCAACAGTTCCCAACATGGCCAAGGCATATGATGCCTCAAATTCATTTAGTTGACCTTTTCCTGTTACCTTTCTCATGACTATATTGCCACCATCCATTTACCATAATGGACCCAACCAGTCCAACCAACTATCATAGTCTTACCTTCCGTTGCGCTTACTCATGCTTTGAGCTTCATTTGAATCTTACATTATCTTTCGAGTACCACATAGCTCTCCCCGAGCTCCATCAACTTTCCTCTTTCCCAACCAATTCCCTAGATTCAAAACATAAAAGGTAAGAATGGAAACAACATCAACAAGAAAACCATGAAAACCAATAACAACAGGACTCCACAAACAAAGTGGTATGGCCATACTCTAGAAATAAACAAACCTGCAAATCAAGCGCAAGCAAATCACAAAAGACCAAAAGCACGAGACTAAAAACAAACACCATGACTTAATCCCCATGGTTCCCAATGCATCCAAGGGAAATATCAACCTGAGCCTTCTTCACGATTACGTGGCAACCTCTCTTGCCATGGAACTCCCTACATCATGATTTCATTAACACATAATTTTTAGTGCATAAATAAACATAACAATACACCAATTACATCATCTTGTTGTGTCAAGCATGTTGCTTGCAACTGAACATGTCCATGCCATCTCTAAAGGTACTCCAATCCTCTGGCAGATCCACCTGTAGCTAAAGACTAGCTAATATACCTTCCAAGTACATGTTCATGAATATAGCATATATCCACTTAATGTAAGACAAAATCAAGGTTAAGAAGCCTTCATATGTGCAAAGCACTCATTCATTCGAAATTAGAGTTTCCAAACATAGCAAAATGAATTCTTGCCCAATTCCTTTCTTTTACCTTTTTACTATGTTGGAATCAAGGCTTACTATGTGTTGTCACACCACCCAACTATTAGTTATATAAACACATCAACTATTACCTCATCATGCCAATACCAAGCATGTTACCCTGCAACTACTCACACATGTCAACCACATGTTCAAAATATCAAGACAAACATATCTATTAATTTGTTTTCAATTGTTACCAAGACAAACAATCATGTAATAATCCATAGTCAACTCATAGTCATCAATCATAATACTACAACTATCACCTACTATACTCGTGCACATATCAATTGTCTCAACACATATATTTTAGTGCAATCATCTTAAAACAAGATCATTTGAACACATACTCATATTATGCAATTTATCAAACATTGAACCAACTCGCAAACATACCATGTTAAATCAATCAATTAGATGACATAATAGGCACCAAACACTCAAATACCAAACGTACAACATAATCAACTATGAAACAACAAGTATAATACATAATAAAACTCATACCTTAGTGTACCTTAGGGGAGGTGATCTTGTCTACACAATCAATCTAGGTTAGCATGATAAAACTTCACAACATATTAACATAAATCATGATATCCATAATAGTAACTAGCTAACATGTTCACATTATAAGCTCATAAGCATATTTCGTTCATGCATAACAATCACATATGTATGATCAGTATAGGTTAGTATGACACCATATCACAAATATGTCAGCTCATACCTGAATATCGTAACCCTAACCATCTGCATAGGCCAATCCAATTTAGCATGATACATTTAACATCAAGATCTTAATCTATTACATACTCAACAATAATACATAACATAATCATAACAAGTCACTAGTATATAACAACAATAAGCCACATATCATGCTCATCAACAACATATAACCTAATCGTCAAGCTAACTATCATATAGCAACAACATATCATATAACATAATATTAAAGTTATCTAACCAAACCAACAATCGCAATGATTACAACCACATGTTACTATCATTCTTGGCTATTTGACTCATGTACCTATGACTATACTAATCAACTAACATCCATCGTGAATGTAACCATAACATAAAAGCATGTACATAAACCTAATGATATAACAATCTTTAACTTTTACATACCCACATGCCAACATAAAATAGATGTATGACAATCTACTCTTTCCCCAAAGTCCAACGCTCTAACCTCATTATGATGATCTGCATCCTTTGCTCTATCTCAACCAACACATTAGCGTCATAACAACCAATAAAAACATGATGACCAAAATTGCATACAATGACTTCACAAGGCATGTTTGACTTATTATTCATGCATAATCATAACCAAGACCATACACGCATAACAATTGCACATAGACACATAAAAAATGAGTACCAAACCATATACACATCATTCCAACTAGAGTCTAGTCATCAATGCATGACCATATCAACTACACAAACCATGACATCATGCATGACAATAACCATTAGTCCATTTTATACATTGCTACATGCAACCAACAATGTGCATAAGCAATGCCAAATCAAACACACCTACACATAAACACATGTAGTTGAACATAAGTGACCAATTCTTGTAATCAACCTACAAGACTAATACATGTAATCCAAATATTCTAGAATGTAGCCTAACATACAAGGATGTAAGTAGGTTCCATAAAATAAACATGTAAGCGACATATAATCCATACACAGTCAGTCACATACTTATGGCAATGCCTTTCATGAAATCAACATCAAATTCTCCATAACAACCATACTACAACCCTAATCAATCATCAATAAAATGCAACAAGCATATAAGTGTAAGAGACACACATGCAACTGACATGCACGCATGACTAACACATTCAACCCATCTAGTCTGAGAGTTGGACCATGCTCTTGTACCACTCTGTAACACCCTCCTCCCATTTCTACCCAAGCAACCATGCCAACCGGGGTAAATATGAGATGAGAGGATACTATGATTAGATTCGGCCTCCTAGGTGACCTTAAGAAAGTGGAATCGATGAAACATCACATATAGTCATCCAACATCACCCAAATAACCTTCAAGAGACAAGTCAGCCACTCAGACTGCTTGTCCCTAGGTCCTTCTACTGTTTGAGAAACTTAGGGAAGGGTAATGCTCCCTAGACACTTCCCAAGTGAGTTAGTATCAGTATTAATGCTCCCCAGACACTAGAAAGGTACTTTATAACGCTTCCCAGGCACTTCCCAGGTGAGTTAGTCTCAAACTAATGCTCTATTTTGCTAGCATTTCGGGATTTGAGCCATCTTTTTTAGCCCAGATCTTGGGACACTTCCGAGAATGGAATGATCACATGGAATTGCTAAGGATACAAGGAAACAAGGATACAAAAGAAATAAGATGAAAAAGACCATAAGCAGACCCCTACTAGCCATGGCAGGCATTTCGTCAAACATATCATCAACATGTAACCTACATGTGTAAAGAATAAAATTAAGTGTAGGGATCTCATACTTGTCTGAGAATCACCATGAACCACTGTTTCCTCATGTCTTTCGCTTCCTTATCACTTATTAAGTCATCGATACAATATCCATTCAAATACAAGTAAAAAGATGATGAGATCCATACATAGTGGTGATGGGACTACCACATTCCACCCAACCATACATTGGTTGAGCCAAGTATCTCTTCAACTAATCACCCCCATGCCATATTCCAAGCATGAATTTGGGACTCATAAAACACATCAAAAACACAAATCAATGTGGATGCCACTGGAGTTCTCTGCCTACACCGTGAAAAAATTGAGTGCCTTCTAGTCTCTCAGGATTTACCGTGCATCCGTAGTCTGATCCAAGGATCACTAGGCCCTACACTGAGACATATTTTCTAGGCTTTACCTTGCATTCCATCCTGGAATCAATAGACCCAATGGAGAGAAAATCCACCTCTTGGCTTTACCGTATATCCCGCCATTCACGACAAGGATTCCTATGCCCACCGAGGCACACAATATGGCTTTACCGCAACCCACAGTCTGGTTTAGGGGTTACTAGGCCAATGGCTTCGTGCATCCTGAGTCTAGTTCGAGGACCACTACCATCATGTGTTTGTCAATTCAGAGATCCAACCCACTCAACTTCGGATCCAATCCGTCGATCCCCCACAAACCACATGAGAGAACCCATCTCATCAAAGATATCAAGAAATGGCAAGGCTAGGCTGAAAATACTGTCACACCTGGAAAAACCCATGCCATGGTAGAAAAGAAAGACATACAATCCCATGCATGCCAAATCTAGCAAGGAAAATACACATGCAAGTTGATACCTACAATGAAGCCTATTGTAGCTACTTGATCCTGCCTTTCCCTGCTTGATCTTTGCTTCCTCTTGCCTTCTTTGCCTTTCTTGCTCCAATGCCAAAGTGCCCCAAGAAAACCCTAAGTGTCCAAGAGTATGAGATAGAGAGAGAATACTGAGAGAGCTCCAAAGCTAAACTGACCAAAGGTTCACTCTTAAAGGAAGAAGCTTGCTAACTGACCCTCAAAAGCCTTTTTATTAATGAGGCCTCTATTTTCTTCATTTTCCATTATTTTGCTTCAATTTCCTCCTCACATGCAACCTATGACCTTTCACCTTCCTTTTCTCCCAATTTCCATTATTTTCATAGATAAAATGCTAATTAATGCCTCATGTCTTTATAAATCCTTAGCCATTGGCTTTTCTAGTTTCCTTAGCCATAAACAACCAAATGAACACCCACTAGGATGTATTTCCCACCATTCAGCTTGGAATACGTGTCCCATCATCCGTGGTATTTATATATTTTTACATGGAATTTTCAACAGGGTTGTTACAACATGAAATAAAAAGGAGAAATAGCTCTTATTAATGAAAGAAAAAACCAACCAGGTTTGGGACTTCCACAAACCACCCGACCATAGATTAGCTTAACTAAATCTTTATTTGATCTAAACACCCTTGTGCCAAATTCCAAGCATGAATTTGGGACTCAAAACCAAACCAAATCAAGTTTCCTTAGGATTTACCATAATCCCCACCGAATCACTAGGTCCTAAACAAGCGTGGATGCCACCGGATTTCTTCACCTACACTGTGATAAATTTTCTTGTCTCCTAGTCTCTAGGTTTTACCATATATCCCACTGTAACACCCTCCTCCCACATCCACCCAAGTAACCATGCCAACTGGGGTAAACATGAGACACAAGGCTACTATGATTAGATTCGACCTCCTATGTGACCTTAAGGAAGTGGAATCAATGGGAACATCATACACAATCATCCAACTTCATAAAAAAAACCCTTAGGAGACAAGTCAACCACTCAGACAACCTGTCCCTGGGTCCCACTGTTGTTTTGGATCTCTTAGGCCATAGTCACTCTCATGCTATGAGCAAGAGAGTGACCAACAACCTAAATTTGTTCTCACGGGCTTGCCTGCTAGCGACCAGAGACCAAATTGTCAGTTCTATGCCAACGACTCTAAGATTTAAGCCATTTTTTTTGGCCCAGAGCCCAGGCCAGTTCCTAGAATGGAGTGATAGCTTGAAATCAGTAAATATTACATGGAAACACTAATACAAAAGAAATAAGCTAAACAAGTCCATAGCCAGACCCCTACTAGCAATGACAGGCATTTCGTCAAACAAGTCATCAAAATGTAGCCTACACGTGTAAACAACATAATTAAGTGTAGGGATCTCATACTTATCTTAGAATCATTATGAACCATTGTTCCCTCATGTCATTTTTTGCATTGTCATCTTTTAGACCATAGATGCACTACCCATTCATTTACAAGTAAAAACATGTTGAGATCCATAGATAATTGTTGTCATAAAATATACATATAACCAGCATAATAGGAACATAATTACCATAAACATATCAACCATCAAAATCCACATATATATCAATACATTTTCACATAGAAATCAAGGGAATGAATTTCTCATTAATAAATGCAATGACCCAACCATAGATGGTACTACCACATTCCACCTGACCATAGAATGGTTGATCCAAATCTCTCTTTAGTCATTCACTCGTGTGCCATATTGCAAGCGTGAACGTGGGACTCAACCAAAAGAACCAACTAGGGCATACCGAGGCTAAACCACCTCACCCTCATAATTAGAAAATGATCTTTACCATAATCCATCTTGGATCACTAGGCCAACATAATGAACACATCATAACAAGCTTTACTGTGATCTCCACCTGATCACTAGGGCAAACAAACATGGATGTCACTATATTTCTACACCTACATCGTGAGGAATTTTCCTGTCTCCTAGTCTCTCAGGCTTTGCCGCAATCCAAAATCGGATCACTAGGCCCTAAATCGACATCTACTCTCTAGGCATTACCACATATTCCAACCTGGGATTACTGGGTCCAAAGGAGAGAAAACCACCTCTAGGATTTACCGTATATCCCGCCATTCAAAGACAAGGATTCCTAGGCCATCCTAGGAAACACAAAATCCAGGTTTACCACAACCCACAATCTGACTCAGGGGTTACTAGGCCATGCGTTCTATCCTTTCGGAGATCCACCTCACTTAGCTTCGAATCCATCCAGAAATCTAGCTCAACCAAAACATAAGAACCTCGTCACACCATGGCTATCCAGAAATGGCAAGACTAGGCTGAAAACACTATTACACTTGGAAAAATCCATGCCATGATAGAAAAGAACAACATGCAATGCCATTCATGCCAAATATAGCAAGGAAAATACACATGCAATTTGATACCTGCAATGAAGCCTATTATAGCTGCTTGATCCTAACTTTACGTACTTTATCTTTGCTTCCTCTTGCCTCTGCCTTTCTTACTCCAATGCCAAAATGCTCTAAGAAAACTCTAAGTGTCCACGAGTATGAGAGAGAGAGAGAATAATGAGAGAGCTCCAAAACTCAACTGACAAAAGGTTACCAACTGATCCTCATAAGCCTTTTTATGAATGAGGCCTCTATTTTCTTCATTTTCCATTATTTGCCTTAAGTTTCCTCCTCACATGCAACCTGTGACCTTTCACCTCCCTTTTCTCCTAATTTCCATTATTTTCATAAATAAATGTGCCAAAAATGCCATTTTTCCTTTCCAAATCCTTAGCCATTGCCTTTTTCAATTTCCTTAGCCTTAAACAACCAAATAAACACCCCCTAGGATGTCTTGCCCAACATTCAACTTGGAATAAGTGTCCCATCAACCGTGGCTATTGTTTTTAACTTTTATTACATGGAATTTTCACGAGGGTTGCTACAGAACCCTCCCCCTTGTGGGACACCATCCTCGGTGTTCAATCACACATGTACCTTAGAAACCCTGCTGAAAGAAGACATACTGCTCATGGAGCTTTATAACATAACTTATTACGGTATTTACAATGATCATCCTGATTAGTGCCAATCTACATGACATCATAACATCGTGATAACATAACCACATGATAACATATTAACGTGACAACATAATCATAATGACATAACACCCATACCACATAGTGGAGCTTTATAACATAGCTCATGGTGGTATTTACATCCATACACATATGTACATATAGCAACATCACCATGAATATATACCAAAACATATGTTAAAACGTATACTAAACATCATATCTAAGAATATATCAAAACATCATAAAGCATATATCAAACCACCATGAAGCATATACCAAACCACTATAAAGCATATACTACACTATCATATCAAAGTTTCTTTGCCTCAACCAGCAAACAAGGAAGGTTACATAGCCTGCATCTGATCTTCCATCTCCCATGTAGCTTCATCGGGCCCAAAGTGCTTCCATTGCACTTTAAATTACTGATTGCTTAGTTCTGGAGCATGAGCACCTTTTTTTGTAATATGCACTGAGGCTCCAGCTATAATTCTCCATTTGGTTCCACCTACAATACATACCAGTCAATCACATGATCAACATCCTTAACATACTTCTTAAGCAAAGATACATGGAAAACATCATGGACTTTCACTATTAAAGGTGCTGCAAGTCGATATGCTACTAGCCTAATCCTCTCAATGATATTGAAGGGTCCACAAAACTTTGGTGCCAACTTGGCACATGATCCAATCCACAAGGAGCTCTTCGTCGGTTTAATGCATAAATACACCTATTCCCCAACCTGGAACTCCTTGAACAACCTATTCCTAACTGCATAAATCTTCTTCCCATCCTATGTTGCCTTTAGATTATTCTTGATCACCTACATTTCCTATTCCATGTCTACAAACATTTATGGTCCAATCAATACCCTGCTAACCGGATCACTCCAACTAATAGGAGTGTTACAACTCTGCCCATACAATGCCTCAAAAGGAATCATCCTCAATGACTCATGATAATTATTGTTGTATGCGAACTCTACCAAAGGGAGATACTCTTCACACTTCCTCTGCTGATGCATCACATACATCCTCAATGTGTCCTCCAATATCTTGTTGACCCTCCCTGACTATTCCTCTATATGTGGATGATAATTTGTACTAAAGGCCAACTCTGTGCCCAAACCTACAAATAACTCCTTCCAAAACTTGGAAGTGAGCTTTGCATCCATGTCTGACACAATCTTCTTTGGAACGTTGTGCAATCTAATTACATCTCTAGTGAATACCTATGTCACATTGCTAGCTGAGAATGTAGACTTTGCTGGAATGAAGTGTGCAACCTTTGTTAACCTATCCATAATGACCATGATGGAATCATGCTGCTTCACTGTCTTAGCAAACCCTGTGATGAAATCCATGGAAATTACTTCCCATTTCCACTTTTGAATCCTGATCAGCTGTAGCAGTCCAAATGTATGTTTACACTTTGCTTTCACTCACTGACAGTCGAAACACTTCACCAAAAACTCTACTACATCCCTCTTCAAATTCGGTCAATAGTAGAATCTCTTCACTGTTGCCAGTGTCTTTTGATAACCTGGGTGACCTGAATAACGTTTTGCATGAAACTCCCTCAAGATCGCCTTCTTGAGCTCACTGTTGTCTGGTACATATATCCTGTCTTAGAACCTAACCAATCCATCTGCTGTAAGACAATAATCCATACCTTGTCCACCTGCACCTATACCTATACTTGTACATGTATCTGCACCTATACCTATACTTGTACATGTATCTGCACCTATACCCTATTGCAACCTATGCACAATTTCCATATACCTAACATCCTGTTGACATGCTTGCAAGATCCTATCATGTAAGTATGTCCCATAGAAGCTCATAGCTACCAAGTGATGTACCTATACCCATCTACTGAGAGCATCTACCACCCTATTCTCTTTACCTTTGATATACCTAATCTTGAAATCAAATTCGTTGATCGTGGCCAACCATCTAGCCTACCTGGCATTCATATTCGACTGGTCAAACAAATATCTCAACCAAATGTGATCACTCATCAATACAAACCTCCTGCGAAGAAGATAATGCCTTGACATCTTGAATGCATATATGATCGCAATTAACTCAAGATCATGTGTAGGGTAGTTCTACCCATGCTCGTTTAGTTACTAGGACTCATAACATAACACCTATCCATCATGCATAAGGACTCCACCAAGACCTCTCTTGCAAGCATCTATGCATACTACAAACTCTTTTTTCGGATCCACAATCTGTATAACTAGTGCATGTGTCAACAACTGCTTAAGTTGCCCAAAGCTAACCTTGTACTCCTCTATCCATTCAAACTTCTTACCTTTCCTTTGCAATGATGTGACGGGATAGGAAATCTGTGACAAGTTCCTAATGAACATCCTGTAATATCTTGCTAGAACCATGAAATATCTTACCTCATCCACACTCTTAGGAGCTACCCACTCCATGATGACCCTTATCTTCTTTGGATCTACCACAATTCCTTCCTTGGAGACAACATGTCCCAAGTAGTGTACCTTAGTCTGAAAGAAACTACACTTGTTGAGCTTAGCATGCAACTGATGCTCTCTCAAGAACCTCAACACCACTATTAAATGCTCGGCATGCTCTTCCTCATTTTTAGAATATAACATTATATCATCAATGAACACATTAACAAACTTATCCAAATATAGACGCAACACACTATTCATCAAACACATGAATGTACCTAGAGCATTAGTTAAGCCAAATGGAACAACAAAAAACTCATAATTCCCATTCTTGAATGCTATCTTGTAAATGTCCTCTTCTTCAATGTGTGTCTGATGGTATCCGGATCTCAAGTCAATCTTTGAGAACACTAGATCTCCCTTCAATTGATCAAACAAGTCATCGATCCTGGGCAACGGGTACCTGTTCTTGATAGTCACTTTGTTCAACTTCCTATAATCAATGCATAATTTGAGAGTACCATCTTTCTTCTTCATAAACAATACAGGTGAACCCCAAGTTGATAAACTTGGCCTAAAGTATCCATTGTCCAACATTTCCTTCAACTGCAATTTCAGCTCAACCAACTCAGGTGTGCTCATCCTTTAAGGTGCTTTTGATGCTGGAGTTGCCCCTGGCGCTAACTCAATAGAAAATTATACCTCCCTGTGAGGTGGAAACTTTGCAATTCCTTCAGGAAATACATTCTTGAATCACAGTAGAATTGGGTATCTGCTCAACACATGTGCATCCTCAACCTCCTTACCCTTATCACTAGAAATGTGTACTGCAAATAACATATGCCCTTTCATGCAACTACACTTTGCTTGCATAGTTGTCACCATCCTAACTGATGTGGCTTTCTTCTTACCCTGCAAGACTCTTGGTTCCCCATTGTCATCAACACACTCAGTGGCTTTGTCAAAGCAGTCTGCCTTATGAAGATACAACCAATCCATGCCCAACAACATATTGTGTGATCCCAAGGGTAATACATTTAGATTTTTTGTGGTAGGCATACCATTCAAGTCAAATGCACAAGCTCTTACCCAATGATGAACTCGATTCTTTGTACCTGTATCCAACAGTACTAGCGAAGACTCTGCATGCAATTCCTTACTCAAACCACAATTATCCACCAAATCAAGACTAACATAGCTATAATTAGATCTGCCGTCAATCAAAATAGAAATAAATTGATAAAAAATATTACTGTCCATCTCAATGATAGATGCCTAGTGTTCTACCTGCCTGTTGTCCACTTCTGCATAAATACATGGAATACTCTAACCAACATCGACAATATTTTGTGCCTCCTATGCACTGTATATCTAAGGCCTTCCACCTTGATTATGTGGACAATCTCTCTTAAGGTGTTCCTTACCACATGCCCAACACTCCAACCGACTAGTGCCCTCACTTCTATGATGTTGTTGCTGATGTGACCCATGTCCCTATCTATCTACATTAAATCTCTTTTGTGGTGCCACATTCTCTTTCTCATTTGCATGCGAAGGCCTTGTCCTCTTAGGCTTCCATTTACCTTTACCTTTGTCCTTTCCTTTCCATCCATGCTGAGATTCATCCTTATGCTTTGATTGCTCATAGCAATGCTTCATTTTCCCAATAACTTCCTCAAGTGACTGAGGCTCATCATACTCAATCCAATCTCTAAATGCTAATGGAAAACCACTGACAAATCTCTGAACTTTAGCCTTCTCATCAGTAAGATATGGTGCATACCTCAATAGCTCTAGAAACTTGGTCGTGTACTCTTAATTTGTCATTGAGCCTATTGTAACATATTTGGTTTTCATAAGTTAGTCTTTTTTACAAAAAGAGGGTGAAAAAAATAGAATAAAAGAATGAAAATGCAATAAAAAATGATGAAAACAAACCCCATGAAAAGAAAAAACAATTGTATAAGTGAGAAAATTTAAATGCCACTAGAAAAGGATAATATTTGCATTAGAAATATATTAGGGTTTTTGTGTGTAGCTTGTTTAAATGCCACAACCTAATATTCTGGTTTGAATCATAAAGTTTAACCATGATCAAATCATTTAAATTTTTGTCTCTAAATTAAAGAATAAGTTCACCAAATTATTTAATATTGGTTGAACATCAATGAGATAGGACAGAATAAGAAGAAAAATTGACCAAATACACTCAAAACTTGGCTAAATGCAAAATATATTAAAGAAGGGTTAGAATAAATTAGGAAAAATAAAATGGCCGCTAGATCAAATGCGCCTATTCATAAAATAATTCTGCTTTAATTAGGAGTTAATCACGTTTTGTAGGGTGATTAATTATATGTAATAAAGTTATAAAATGTTTTTATTCCAAATTCACAAAATGACAGATTTTTTTTGTCACTAAGTGCTATTGACCAACGTGTTTTCAACTGTGATCCTTCCCCCCCCCCAGATCAATGGCGGGCAAGTCATTTCGCACCCCCTTCCCCGATTTCGCGTTAATAGCAGGCGGGGGGGGGGTCTCTGAAAAGTGGTATCCTTTCGGTTGGCCCATTGCGACGTGTCAACCCCTCACATCTTCGCACCACCCCCCGCTCAATACCGCTTACCAGTACCCCTCCCCCCTCCAAAATATGCTCATCCTCCTCATGTCAACACGTCATCCCGCTAACGGTTGTCAAACATCTTCTTGCACATTCCCTCCACTGACCATTTTCTCCCACTTGTCCATATTTGTTGCTACATTCTCATTACACTCCTGCCCATTACTAAGCTCCTGTTGTCCATTAATGCTCTAAAATCCCATTTGGTAACGGTTTAATCCTAACGGTAATTCATTTTTTGTTATAAATAAACCTTACATTCCTTTTACGCGATTCCCCTAAGTTCATCACCACTGTTTGAAATTACAAGTTTAAAGCTCGGCCTTGGTTAAACTATGTTACTGACTATGCTTATTTTTTCAAGCAGATACCAGGCTCACCACTGTCTACAGAGACTACTCTCTATTCAGCTATCTATCTTATAAACATCTTGTTACTCTTCCTCTCCGTTTTATTAGAATATGGAACCAAAGAGAAAATACCAGCCCTCTGGTGGCAAAACCCCAACTCAGGAAAATCCTAAAACTTCTGATACCCTAGATCTTGACCATATCCCCTTAGCAGAGCAGTTCTTCAAAATCATTGATACAGAGTTTGAATTTGATTTGTTCGAATTACACCACTGGCTAAAAAAAACTTACCAGGATTCAGAGGATGAGATTAATCCGTGGGAATCCTTGTTTCCAATGTTTATGTTCCCTCCAACCCACTTATTCCCTGATTTGGTCATATGGTGTCAGGCGAGGTATAATCCCCTCCAAAGAACCGTTGTGGCCCAGAATGGAGACATTTTGATCTCTATTACACCTAAAACCATAAAAAAAATGTTGTTAATTCCTGAGAATGAATCCCTTAGCCATTTCTCTGTTGTTGTCCTCATGGATTTATATCATAAACTCACTTTCTCCCAAAGAGCTTAAATTTTCGAAATATTTCTTCCAGAAGATGCTGAGCTTCCCAAAAAGAATCCTCCATATCCAGCCTCTATGTTCCCAGAGAGAGACAAATGAATCATCTCCCTAGTTTCTTGCATGTTAGGTTACTAGATAGACCAATGGATAGACGAACCCATTCTAGGTTATCTATCTATCTTCTCCAAAGAGCACAAGCCAACATTCATTTATAATTACTGGTTCATATTTCCTTTTTCAACAAGAAAACATGCCACCAATAACTTTGCATACGCATGATGATCAACAAATCAATCAATTAGTTATACAATGGACCTCATTGGTCAGAAGAAACTCAACCGAGTTTAAATTTACAAATTTTATTGACCACTTCATTCATCCAGTTTCATAACTTCTTAATAGCCAGACTGAACCTAGAATCAATTCAGACATAAAAAGGGTCCTGCACCTAAGTGACCAAGCTAAAATTGGAGACTGGTATCTTTACCAAAATTATATAGAGATAAGGGTATATGGCTGTGAGATAGCTCCATATAAGCTGCTGAAATACGTTCCAATGAGAATTTTCTCTCTGGAATATTTAAGGCACATTATTAACATGGAAGAGCTTCATTTTATTTTAGGCAAGAGGAAGTCTCAATTTAAGATCAAGTCCCAAGTGGGATCTTTTATATGTAATACCAAAGCAGCAAGAATTGAAGTCGATTCAATTCTCAAGTAGATGGGATTCCAACCAAGCTTTTCCTGGTCATATGACCCATTCAACATAATTTCAAATTTAAGGGTGGAACTCAAAACCATGCCTTATAATCACACTCCTAGACCAGAGATTGAGAAATACAGGAATTAAAAACAGTGGGAGGAGAACACACTTCAGGAAGTAGAAGAGAAAATTCTACCTGCTTCTACCCTCTAGACTCCCATTTCTTAAAGAAAATAGGAAAAGAGGCAGAGAGAAGAATCATCATCTTCAACAAAGAGTGCAAAAGAGTTTATCATATATTAGAAGAAACATAAGACTAATCCTAAAGATACCACTGCTCAGGGTCAAAAAGAGCCAATAATTATTAATTTGGATGGTTCACAAGTCTCTACAAGACTATAGGAAAATGTCTTTAATACTCCATCCTCCTCTTCAACTTCACATAATCTATTGGATATTACACAATCAACAGGAGTAAGTGAACAAGATGAACCCAATATTTTCAATATTTTTCTAGAAATTAAGCAAAAGAATGAAACTCTTAAGGCCAATTTCTATGCTCAATTATGGAAGAATACATCTACTTCACAACATAGATTTTTGACAACATTTGACAGTGAAAAGGGAAGGATGTAAATGAAATTCTTACAGGCCCAAGTGCCTTTTCCAAAGACTTCTTTAGACTATAAGAAAGCCATATTTTCTTTTGAAGCGAAACAAATACATTCTATCAACCAAATGGATAGGTATAGACTATACAGTCTGGAGAGATGCTTTATCCACCATGACTAACACAACCATGGCATTGTAAAAATTAAGAACAACTCTTTCAAATGTGTAGTTGCAGTTGAAAATATAGAAGATATCCTCGGAAAATGATAATAGGGTCAAAACATTAGAAGATTTAGTGATCAAGATTGGGTATGATCCCACTGATGTTAAAGCTGTAGAGGACATCATCAAGAAAAATAATGTAGACATTACATCACTTAGGAAGAAACTGAAGTTACCTTCTACAGAGGATCCTCAAACCAAGGAGATAGAAGAAAGCGAGCAACATAAAGAATAAATGCTCAAACTAATCACTGAGTAGAATATACAAATAAAGAAGATGGAGGAGCAGATAGAAAGCTTGCTCAAGGAAAAGGAAGAGTCTACACAAATGGCCATAACTCCAATCACATTTATACCTGTCATAGTTGTAGGGACAACAGGCGAATCAACATCAGCAACAAAAGAGTCTACATCAACAACAGTTGATCTAAATAAAGTCATACAAGAATTGTCTCTCTAGAGACAGGAAAATGAAAAACCTCAACAAAAATTCAAATATATGGAGGCACAAAAAATAAAGAATGACACTCTTTATGTAGAAGAGATGTAGAAGACCCACAGACTAACCATGAAGATTGAAGAGTTGGAAAATGAGTCACTAATGGTTTAGACCTTGGCCCAAGCCAAGGAAAACATTTGGGCAGATATAAGTCAAGCTATAACTGAAGTTTGGCCCTCCATAAGAATTATTTTTGAACATGAAGACCTTATTACTAAATTCCATGCAACTATTGAAGAAGTTAGAGCAACACTTAAACAGAAACCAGATGAGGCCATAGATATGATTAAAGTGTTGAATTCAAAAATTAGAGATGAATTAGAAGAGATTCATATTGTAGAAAAAACATAAACCATTTTAGAGATTAAGAAAGTTTTGCAGAAGAAGAATACTCAGTTGGAGACAAAGTGCCAAACTTTAAGAACTATTGTCTAGACATTTCATTTTAAGTTCAACTTCATTAATCAAAGAGGATTGCCAGGACTAGTAGCACCAAATGACAAATTGATCAGTTTGAAGGAATATTGCAAAAATATTTATACAATTTCAACTGATAAAGCCCAATTTGTAGGTATCAAAAGTCATATTACAGGGAAGGATTTCTTAGAGGCTTTAAAATTTGATTTAATGATCAAGCATGAAACTAAACACATATTTGTTAATAAGCCTACTTTTGAAAAGTATACCGAGGTGGATGAATTTTAGATAATGTTATTTAATATTTATATACCAAGTGAAGACAAACAATATCACTTGTGTGAAATCAATGAGTAAATTTCACCTCCAATTGACAGATTGTTATCAAACCAACTCAGAAAAAGAGAGAAAAGATAGATCAACGCCTTAGAATTTAGCCTCTTCGAGGGGGAAACCTCCTTTTCATTACACAAATGAGAAATTCTTGGACGATACAAATGAAAATACCTCCTTTCTATATATAGGAGTCTAAGGGGTCATAATATAATCAGAGCTGACATAACAATAATAATGTAAGGGCACAATAATAACAATAGTGGGCTTTTATGGGGCATAATAATAACAATATGGGGACTACATGGGAACAATAATATAATAAGGGGGTTGTACTAATAACAATAAGGGGTTACACTAGTAGTATAGGGGACCTAACATGCCCCTCTCCTTCAAAAAGTGTTGTCCTCAACACTTGAGTAGTTCTTGATGCTTCTATATAAAATTCTTGTCCTCCCATGTGGAATCATCAGTGGGTAAGTTCTTCTACTTGATGAGATACTTTGAAATTGATTGATTTCGTAGCTGCCGGGTTCTTGTTTCTATGACTGCTCTAGGTTCCAATATGATTTTTCCTTCCTCATCAAGTTCTGGCAATATTGTTTGAACTCAGATCTTCTGCAACTTTTGAATGAGTGGCCACACTTCTTCGTCCTTCTTCCATTCATTCCTTGCTTTGTTTATCTAATCTGGTTGGATAATAGAAATAGCACAAAACAATTCTTCCGCATCCTCATCCTTTCTTGAGAGTACATTTGCAACAACATTTTTCTTCCCTTTTTTGTAGATGATTTCAAAGTCATAACCCAACATATTTGTGACCCATTTTTTCTATTCTTCTAAAGGTAATCTTTGTTCTAAAAAGTATTTAAGACTATCATGATCCATTTTTACCATGAAGTGTCTTTCCATTAGGTAAGGTTGCAATTTCTTAAATGCATGTAGTATTGTGGACATTTCCTTCTCACAAATAGCTTTCTTGAGATGTAGCCGTAAAAATACCCAATCTCCTACATCAAAACTTCTTTCACTGCAATGTTGATTTTCCTGTTGTTTCATTCAATTCTGCACCAAAGTGTCGTTATCCTTTAAAATTTGGAGAACTTGTTGTTGATTCTCGATGTGATCTTTCACTGCTTGAATCTTTTTCTTCTTGATATGTCCTTCTATCTTGAGAGTTTCAGGAGCGGTAATTTCTTCCAATGCATTACAAGATATGGTCGGATTCATTTCTTCTTTCTCTGGGGTTGGTTCCTAGTGTATATCCTATTCTTTTGATGTTTCTTGATTCTTTTCTTCCTCCTCTTCATAATATATGTAAAATAATTTCTTCTCAGCACACTTATGACCTTTAGTGTATTTTCTATCACAATTGTAACAAATCCCTTTTTCTATTTTTTTCTTCCAATTGTTGTGGTGTAAACCTTGGAGGTTGTGGAAGTTAGGAGAAAAAACACTTCCATAATTATAGTTGTAAGTGGTGGGATTCCTTGTTTCCATAATTTTGCTTTCAATTTTTCTTGCAAACCTGAATGCCTTCTCTCATGAATCCGGTTCCCAAAGACGAACCTCATGTTGAATGTTATCCTTTAAAGTCCCTATGAAGACATCAATCCTTTTCTTCTCTGGAATATCATTTACCCTTATATTCAATTTTTGAAAGTCCTCAATGTACTCTGGCATTGAACCCTTTTGTTTGAGATTTATCAATTGTCTAAAGAAGGTGTTTCTCTTTGTATCCTCATAATGTGATATCATTTCCTCCGTGAAAATTGACCACGTGACAAGTGATTTATGATAACAAAGCCCTTCATACCATAAAAATTTATCTGGTTCTAAATATAAAGATGCAATACATACCTTTTGTAAAAGTTGTACCTCATGTAGATCAAAATATTGTTCCATCTATAATATCCAATTTAAAGGATCCTTTCCATCAAACTTCCTCATATCGCCTTTTCTTGATTTTAGGAGCTCGATATTGAAACAATTGTAACTCTATAATTTTAGATCTATAAGTTCTAAAATTTCGTCTTATTATAACCCTTCAAGTCCTCTTTCTAACCCCGCAAGTCTGATCACAATTGGATCCCCGAAGAAAGAGTTATTCCCAATCTCTAGTGATGACCTAATTATAGAATGGTTCAGTAGAGTGAACTTGTACAAAGTTCCACGTGTCAGTGTTTCGACCTTACGTTCTAAAAATGATGCCCAACAAACTATAGTCCATCTGATTTTTTTCTCTTCTTATGAAATTTCAATTTGATTCTCCTAGAGGACGTTATAACGCTTTTTCCAAAGTCACATGTTTGGGATGTAATTTAGGAGCATACAGAAACCCTAAATGTCTTGGACTATATCTCTGAAAATATAGCAAAACAGGATCTAAAATTTGGGACCAAGCGTCACCACATTTGTGGCTCAATGGGTTTTAATTTCAAAGTTTGAAACTTCATAGAAAAAAATTATAGTGAAAATTCCACGATGACCTGTTTGAGATGGAATTCTAGAGCTTGAAAAAAAGGCTAACTTCCTCAGATTAGATCTCTGAAAATATAGTGATACATGATCTTAAATTCATACCCGAGGTTCAGCGTGATTTTTCCTCAAATGGGTTTTTGTTGTAGCTTCTAAAACATCGCAGAAAAACGTTATAGCAAAAATTCCACGATGATCTGTTTGGAGCAGCGAAACCCTAGAATCCAAAGCTCTGATACCAAATGTTATGAAACCAACTCACAAAAAGATAGAAATGATAGATCAGCACCTTAGAATTCAACCTTTTCGAGGGGTCAACCTCCTTTAAATTACACAAATGAGAAATTCTTGGATGATACAAATGACAATACCTCCTTTCTATATATAGGAGTCTAAGGGGTCATAATATAATCAGAGCTGACATAACAATAATAATGTAAGGGCTCAATAATAACAATAGTAGGCTTCTATGGGGCACAATAATAACAATATGGGGATTACATGGGAACAATAATATAATAAGGTGTTGTACTAATAACAATAAGGGGTTACACTGGTAGTATATGGACCTAACACAGATAGCGAGGTAGCACATTCTGGGGCCAGATCATCAACAACTTCTTTGAAGACAGTGCCAACAACTCAACAATTTTTTGGATTCCTATATTTTTGTACTATTTTTGTAATTTGTTAAAGATGTTTCTATAAAATCAAGTTTTTTTTTGTATAGATAACTCCTCATTCGAGTTATTAAGGGATGAACCCTTGGATGAGCTTTTCGAAGAATAATTGTAATCAAACTAGAGATTTGCTTCGAATTAAGGAAAGGATTTTGGATTTTGCCTCAAATAGTTTGTCTCCTTGTGAGTCTTTCTCAAATTTTCATTTCATTATGTTATTCTTCATGTATTTAAGTTTTAATGAAGAACTATGGGTAAGATTAAACTGAATATCAGTCTATCTTAAATCCCCTATGTTGGCTTAGGGGGTCCTGACCCAGGTTCAAAGTTAGTTGTGCCAACCAACAAATCCATACACTACTCGCCCTTTTAGAAACAATCCGTGTAGGGCAGGTTGTAATCTCACCCAAAGTAGTATGGGGGGATGCAAGAACCAATTTTATACATCCAAAGATGAGTGTGATGTCTTTTAGTGCCCTAGATCTGCCTTCACACAAATCGATAAGCCCTTAGGGCTCAGTACTGTAACTCTATTAAAATGACCTTCTAACCTTTGCGAAGGTCTATGATTAGCCTTTGCAGACCCTTAACAATTGATTTATCCACTTATGCACATTAGAGAATAATCCTAAATTAGTGTTCTTGCAGATCTACTTAAGTTATTTAGTAAACATAACAAAATTCATCACAGTCTTCACGAAAGTACTTAACATGCATTACACACATTTATTACGACTTATTCAAGAGAATTGCGCATCATTAGATCAATATTTCATAAAAACATTATCCATCCACAACATATATCGTAAACAGAAGTAAACAAAGATAAACATATATACACAAGATTCCTTCAGTAACTTTCTTTACTTATCTTTGATTCAGCTTTACAGACTCAAAAATACCCTGTGCACTCAGCTGTAGGGGTTTGCGCACTTAGTTGTGGACTCTAACTATGCCTCTACGCACTCAATTGCAGATCCTTTCTCTCCTATCTGACCCAGTTCTCTACGATATCACTTATCTTCTATTTTCCCATTACATCCAATATTATCTTCTAACATGCCTTAAACTCTCTAAGACACACCTATTTATAGCTAGTCTGTGGACCATGGGTGGATCTCAAAACCGACTCAAACTTTACATAAACAAGCGGCTAATACCCCTTTGACTCCTAATCCTCTACGCGCTCCACATCCATGAATCGTGGAGACTTTACATTACTTACAAAAAATACATCAAACCCTGGGTTATTTTAACCCCAAAACAGACCCAGGGGACCCCATCCCAACAGGCCCCCAACACAAAGATCATGACTCGCCCTCAAGTCAATCGGTTGACGCTGCAATCTTACAATGAAGAGCCCCCAGCTCTACCTGGATTACTGCAACCTTGACAGTGCTTTGCATAGCTGCCTGTTTGACTTCCTCCACTAATTTTTTTGTAATTGGTCCCTCGGTGGCCAACCTCATTGTCTGTTGCATCTGCTGCAAGCCCTTTAGCTTATCCTGAATAGTGGTCATGACTTGATAAGCCTCTCATGACCTAATAAGCGCATTGGTATTGTCTTTTTTTGCTTATCCTTCTTCGGTTTAACTATTTGGGCTTCTCTGGTAGGGGTAGGCTTTGGCCTAGGCGACCTCAACGCTATAGGCATAGGAGTTGGAGCTTCCATACTTACCACTTCTGGGGCAGCTCCTTCAGAGGCAACATCACCACCAATACTCACAGTTTTTGCAGGGCTTGATCCAAGCATTTTTTCAAGAATGAACTTTTGATTCAACTTAGACAACTTAGCAAATGCAGGGCTCGCGATTAAGTCCTCCCAATATGACCGGTTCATAGGCGACAGACAACAAATCTCACCAACAACTCTAAGGGTGCAAAGTATTATCTGTTGGAATGACACATGTAATTTATAGGAGCTTTTGAATTCAAATCCAACTATTCCCCTCAAATTCTAACAATTAATGTTGTTTTGGCAGCAGATCCTTAAAGATTTTTTTTCCTGAAATGTCGCCAGCCCGCTCCCCGTAACCATCTCCTGGCTATCAAGTCATGAGAATTGACTCCAACGGTCACTTTTCTACTGTGTTCCATGACACCTCCCTCCATGGCGTAGCTGTCTGTGCACAACTCCTTGGATTGCATCTTCATCATTGTTTGCAGCTCACCTGCTGCGTAGTCCTCTAAACCTGGCAGTGTAGTTTATAGTCCCACACTCCCTTGCAACTACTTGGAGCACTAAGACTATCTTGCCACCATATAGTCATTGCGCAAGATCCCTTGTATATAGCTTCAATCAGCTCCCATTCACTCTTCCCGAAAATGTTTCTCCATTCAGCTTCGCGAGTTGAACTGCACCTCCATCGGTAATTCCTTTGATAATATATGGTCCTGGCCAATGCATTTGAAATTTCCCCAGAAACTTAGTGAATTTAATATCATATAACAAGACAATATCATTTAACTTGAATGTGCAAAGCTTGATGTGTTGATCGTGCCATGCTTTTTCACGTTCCTTTTGTACTTGTTGATGGAATCCTGCCAAGAATCAGTCCTCTTCAAGCTCCATTAGCTATGCGAGATGTTCCTCTAAGGCTTCGCGATCCACCATACCTGTGAGAGTTGCTATGTGCAGACTAGGCACAATATACTCCATTGGCATTACAAATTCTACCCCATAAACCAATTTGAATGGCATTTGTCCTGTCAACTTCTTGCAAGTAGTCCTGTATACCCAAAGTACTACAGGTATGCACACATCCTAGTCATTTCATTGCTCATTGTAGATCTTTGTTAGTGCGTTCTCCAAAATCTTGTTGAAGGCTTCAATAGTTCCATTGGCTTGTGTGGGTGATACGGTGTACTCTTTTGGTGGTAGACCTAAAATTCTTCTATCAACACACTAATCGTTTCATTCAGAAAGTGGATAGCTTTGTCGCTCATCAAAACTTTCAGGCAGCCAAATTTGGTTAATATGTATTCAAACAAAAAATTTGTTATTGTAGCCCCTGTACAATCCTTAATTGGCTGTGCTTCTACCATTCTAGTTAGGTATTCCATCAAGGTGATGATATAACACGCACCAGTTTTCTTCCCTGGGGGTTGAATTAGCTCAACAAAATCAATCTCCCATTTTTCAAATGGTTGCAACGATACTTGAGGTTTTAAAGGAAATTCATCCCTTCTTGATGCTCTGCCTATTCACTGACATGCATCGCATGCTTAACAATATGCCTTGGAATCCTTGTGCAACATCGACCACCATAGACCTGCGTGCAAAATCTCATGTATAGTCAACTTTCTTGCATAATTTCCTTCCATAGCCACTCCATGAGCTTCAGCGAGAATGCTATATCTCTCAAAATTTGGCACATATCTTCGCAATATTTCATTTGCACCCATCTTATACAGATGTCCTGTAATAATTGAAAAGTTCGCCATGCACACTACTAGTTCCTTCTTTTGCTGACTTGTATACTCCTCTAGTGCCATTCCCGTAGTAAAAAATGAATGAAATCTCCAAAATGGCTATCTGCTACACGCACCACAAAGAGTTGCACATCTTGAAACCCTTTTTCCAAATTATTGGGCTCCTCTCCTATTTCGATCCGCGACAGATGGTTAGGTCCCGCATTTAACTTCCCTGGGTTCACAATTACTTCAAAGTCATACTCCTAGAATAGCAGCAACCATCTGTAGATCTTCCCCCCAACACAAGCTTATTGACTAGGTAATTCAAGGTAGAATGATCTATGTACATTTTGAAATGCCCTCCTAACAAATAGTGCCTAAACTTTTGCAGTGCGTACACCATGGCCAATCCTTCGTGCTTAGTCATTCAATAATTCTTCTCAGCATTCAATAATTTCCTACTCATGAAGGCTATAAGATGGTCCATTTTTCCCTCACCAACTTGTGTTAACACTGCACCCAACACAAAACAAGAGGCATCCACATGTACATGAAATTCCTTCTTCTGATTCGTGAATACCAAGATCGACGTGGTGACTATATTTTCTTTCAATACGTCTAAGTTTCACTGACATTCTTCGTCCCAACAGAACATTGCATCCTTATTCAACAAATTCTCCATAAGTGTGGTAATTTGAGCATATGCTTTGAAAATTTTTCTGCAATATCCCGTATGTCCCAGTGTCATGCGTAGCTGCTTAACATTTCTTGGGACCTCCAAATTCACAATTACTTCAATCTTTGTAGGGTCCACCATCAGCCCTTGCTTGCACATCACGTGGCCCAACAAGATTCCAAAGGGAACGCAGAAGATGCATTTCTTCAAATTCAGCGTGATCTGGTATCTGCGACACGTATTCAACATCAAGCACAAACTTACTACATGGTGCTTTACTAATCCGAACACTGTCCAGTCATCAGAGTATACTTCCAGGAACTTATGAATAAACTCCTTGAATGTTGTGATAACTACACGATAAAATATCGCAGGCGCATTATTTAGTCCAAACAACATTACAGTGTATTGAAAACAACCCCACTCCATCATGAAGATCATTTTGCTCCTATCCTCAGGCACGATCTTAATATGATGGTACCCCGAAAACCCATCAGTGAATGAGTAGGCCTCCTTCCCTCCAACGTTGTCTAATACTTCATCGGTAAATGATGTCGGGAATGAATCATCGACAAACACATCATTAAGATTCCATATATCTATGCAAATAATTATCTTTCCCTTCTGCTTCTTCTCTCGAACCACCGTCGGGCTCACCCAATCAAATTCCTCAATTGGTTCTATGATGCGTGCTTCTAGCATCTTATCCAACTCTAGACAAACCTTTTCCTTTGTACTTAGGATTAAGGTGATATGGCCTCTGTTTAACAGGCTTCACGTCTGCCTTCAGAATTATTTTCATAACATGCAAATCGTTTACTATGCACTTCAAATCTGAGAACTTGGTAGGGAAAAGGTCCTGATATTTGCGGAGTAAAACAACAACTTTATCCACAGTAGCATCATCCCAAAATCTCCAACATTTGCAAACTTCAACTCTCCTTTAGTACCAATGTTTACTTGCTTTGTTTTCAATGACGTGGTGATGTTTGGGTTGTCTATTTGTGGGCCCTCGACTTCACGATGCCCTTCCGCCTCTGGAATATTAATTTTTCTTGGATCATCATCCTCCTCTTCAATGGTCACATTATAACATTCCAGTGCATGGTGCAGCCGGGTGCTCTAATAAGGTTGGACCCACTCCATAGGTTCTTGTGGTGTTCTGAAGATGACTGCCTTAATCTCTTATAGAGCTTCATCGATGCTTGTGAAACCATATTCAAAACAGAAGGTCAATAAGAATCCTTCCCTCAATATATCCCACTCCGTGGTGCCATGGCAGAGCTCCGTCTCCAAATACTAGTTCATGGGAATTGTATCTAAAGTATGGAAAAATGTGTGTACCCACTACAGCTGTGGTTTTGTCCCCTAGGCTTTAGTCCACTTTTATAGGTGATCATGCGGATCATCCTCCCTGCTATATTTCTCAGTCAATATAGTGTTAGGGTGCCCAAACTTTAACCTCATCATTCCTCTGTAATCCTACCATCCATCAAAGCTATCCTTGTGTGTACCCCACCATCGTGAAGGCGTAGCACGCAGTGCCAAATCTAATGCTTCGAAGTGGTGATCCTTAGGGACTTCACGCTTAAATGCATCCAAAAATTTATCCATGTCATTTAAACTAGTATAATAAGGTAAGTTCCTTACCTATGATGAAACACAACGCAACAATTTTGTCATCATATTGCATCGCAACGTGGATACTTCATGTAGATGATTTTGCCAATGTTCCAGCTCTTCGTCTGAATCAGAGGTACATGAACTCTCCCAATCCCATGCAATCCATCCATCTACCATTGGATTGATCCAGTCTTGGTCTTGCACTATTATTTTGTAGATCTGATCCAGTTCATTATCGCTTTCTTCATAGTCGCAGAGTGGTTCAGTGTAGCGCGCCCCTTCTGCAAGGTTCAATTGCACTACAACCCGAAGCAATTTCCTTTCAAACGACATTGTCCTATTCTTCAACTTGATGAACCCATTCATGTCAATGGCCTAGTCGATTCCTAGGAGCACAGAGTATGGATTATTGTCATCAATGATCTCTATTACCTCAAATTCAGCCATCACGCTCCCACCTTCTATATCAACTATTACTCCATATAATCGTCCCATAAGGATGATTTTCTGTTGGTTTGCCATTCTGAGCTGGATTAGAGACCACTGCATCATAGGTCTCCCCATTATTTCCCATGTTTGTGTTGCACAAAAAATTGTCACTTTGACATTCTGCAATCTGTATGAGTCCATTACCACTCATATTTTCCTCCTTTGCAAGTCTTAAGCTTCAGTTCCTCATATCAAGCCTTGAAAATAAGGGAAAGCCCCTAAAAGTCTCTAAAACTCTGGTTCCACACTTTCTCTTAGCATTACCTATGGTCCCACACCTAATGGTCATGTTCCTTGTGCACCTGACCTCTCTGTCTCTGTGTTATGGGTGCGGACCCTTGTAAAAGTTAAAAAGGCACAAGTATATTCTTAAAAAGTCACTTTGAGTCATTTCTAGAAGCTTCTGGAAGGAATCTTGAGGTGGAAAGTTCTCTCCCTTAAGGTTCATACATCCCATACCTTAAGGACCTAACCCCTTGATGTGAGGAGCTTATCCCTTTGAAGGAGGACTCTATCCCTTCATAGGTGGACCTGTAACCTCCTTCCTTTGCACTATAAAATGAAGCATTGGGCTGGTTACTGGGGAGGTTGAAAGCTGAATATTTTTGAGGTGAAATGCTACTGGAACTTAGTCTTCCTAATTGATCTTTTGTGAGGAGAGATTACATACCTCTTTGATCTCATTTGGAAGAATGTGAGGCTTGTCAAAGTAAAGGAGGTTCCTGTTTCGGACCCTGGGAAGAGCTTGTACAACATCAAGGCTGAAAAGGTTGGAAGGTTCTTCTATTTCAAAGTTAATACAAAGAAGTTTGTTTTTCTCAATAAGCTGTGTTTTATGGTTTATTTTATGGATTCCTTGATCACCATAATGAACATGATTTATGATATTAGCTATGCAGGTGTTATTTGATGTGTGCTTGTTTGTGATTGCAAGTTCTCAAAAGGAAACTCTTTCGGATGGTTGAAGGATGGTTGCTACAAACTAGCGTTGGACTTAAGGTAGGCTCTAAACACCTCTATAGTTTTTTTTATGAATCGTATATGTTTAGAGAAAGATAGATTTGCTTGTCCTGCTTGTTGCTAGATATATTTTGATACTAGGGATATCGGCCTTGTCCGCAAGATCGATTTATCCTACCAACAAATTGGTGATTCCACTGGAGATCTGAATTTGATTTTTGGTTTTCCTTTGTCTTTGATTTGAGAAACTTGTTCTCATTTCTGGCTTTTTCTTGATGTGTCTTGGATTGGGTAGTTTTTAGAATCTGGAATTTTTTTTTTTTAAAGTTTTTAGGGGACCGCACTTGTTCTTTACAGATAGTGCAGGCATCTCTGCACTTTTCCTTTGGCACACAGAGCGGTACCGCATCTAGTTCTACTGGAAGCCTGCGGACCCTGTGAAATTTTTGAAAAAAACCAAAATGTTTTCTTCCAGTTAAGTTTAGGTTTCATTTACGACTTTTAGCGTCTACCCAGATTTGCATGTGTTCTGTCAAAAATCTCTTGTGAATGAGTTCCATTGGTATTTTTGTTTTAGATGATTTTCTAGAAGTTTTGCATGCCTGGAGTGGTTTTCACTTGGTCTCTGTAGTGACTCAAAGATCAAAAGCCTAAGAAAACTTAGATTACCCTGGTGTCTTTTTGTCTTCTTGATGAGTCTGACTGGTTTGTGAAATCTGTCCTTGGTGAGAAACAGATTTCGTTTTCTCTTTGCAAATCTTTGGACGAAATTGGTTATAAGTTTTGAATTTATTTTTATAAAAGAAAAAATATCTGGATGTTTTTTTATTGATTTGTTATTCTGAACAAATTAATCCTTAGTTTACTGAACAACTAAGTAAAACTTCCTCAAAAAGAATTGAAGCTTTTATTTCAATTAGGTTTTAAGAAGTTTTTAGATCTCAAGATTAGTTTTGTAGTTTTGAGTGTTTTCTAGAAATTGTAAATCTCTTTTGAAAGAAATTTTTTTTTGTAGTTTTGAGTGTTGAAAAGGAAAGGGATTTATTGCGAGCATAATTAGTAGTCTCATTTTGAGTTCTTATTGAAAAAGACAAAGAATTTCTTTTCATTTACATGTTGAAAGAAAGATTTGTTTCTCAAAGAATTGCATTCTCAAACTCTTTCTTTTAGCTAGAAACTCATTGAAAGAAAAACGATTTGTTTATCATTTTAGGTGCATTTTTTAGTGTTTTTGGAGTCGAGTCTTCACACCATCAAAGTTTCATTTCCATACCTATTGACTTAAAGAACAACCCATAAAGGTAACGCTTAATTAAAATTGATCTAGCAATTTGTTTTATTTCTAGGGCTCTTATCACCAATATAGCTTAGGCTAGTATCTTAGAGTAGGGAGTAATTAACTCTCCAAGATAGTTAAAACAAAAAAGTAGCTATATCTTGAGGTAGGAAATAAATCCAATTGTAATTGATATAATCTGGGAAGCTTCACTTAAAGGAGTCAATCACGAGATCATGTCCAAACCTTTGAGACAATCAAGTCTGTCTCATTGGGAAAGATAGAAGACTTGCACGTACTATAAACGATAAACCTCGGATTAACCATTGTCAAGGAGCCTAGGGTCACTTGTTGGTAAACCTCAGATTAATCATGTCGAGGAGCCTTCAAGGGGATTGAGCTTTGTTACTCTGCCCTTGCGCGTAGGTCGGATCGTAGATTGTTCCCCAAGTTGTATTCGTTGCTATTGGTAACCTTAGTGTCCATAAACTTAAGATTATTTCCTAAGGCGACGATGAAGGATGAGTCTCACTGTACCTGGAGTAGATGTCGACTAGACTTACTTGGACTCTCTAGGGGGTTCTCTTCACTTGAGATGGTTTTGTGAAGAAACTTGTGCCAGTCTGTTTCATTAAGCAGGTTGTCGGGGGTAACTATTCCAACCGCCCTTTCTGTATTAAATTCTATGACATTTTCATCACCAACTAGTGTTTCTAGTACAGGAAGTTACTGTTTGTGTCTGGTTTGAACTCTTAGATTTTTTAGGTGTGTGATTCAATTGTTTGTTTCTTTATAGACTTTAGGTGGTTTTATTTGATATTTTCTTTGTTTGCGTGTGAGTAATTAAGTATTTAATTTTGGCTAAATTACCGAGACAATCTTGTAGACTTCGGGGGCAACCTCCTGAGTATACACCAAGCCATCTTGAAGGGCTATGAACTCTTGTATCACCTAGTGACAGTAGAGTTGGGTCACCAGAAGCTGGAGAGTCTTCCTTAATTGTTCATCCTGATTATCAAGTTCAAGAAAGAGAGTATATTCCTGAACCACTTTCATTTTCGGAAGTTACTGGTAATATTTCTCCTACCAGTGAATTAGTTGAAGAACCTGAAATTTCTCAGCCTGAAACCGAACCTGCTGCTACTCCATCTTCAGGATTTGCTTCTCCAACTTCTAGTGGTCCTGGTTCACCTAGGGTAGGAAATATCATTACCCAAAATCTTCCTTCTGGTCTCATTTCTATTGAAGAACTTGTTAGTCCGGACGAAGATATAACTCTCCCTAAAATCAACCAACTTTAGAACTTAGGGAGCGTGAATCAATTTTCTACAATCCTTTTAGGAGTGATGCTTGGTACGTATCATTAACAAATTTTTTAGAAAACCCAGGCCTTAGTTTTTCACCACCTCGAATTCCTTTTCATCCTATGCCCAGAGGTTATTATCCTCCTGTGAATATGTCGAGATGGTCATCTATGTTTTCCTAAACATCGAAAACATTTTTATATGGCAGTCCTTCTGTTCCTTCGGGGTACCAGTCACTCACTGGTACTTTTTCAGGAGCATCTCCTCAACCAATTGAACATGAAATATCAACTGGTAATAATGGAATTCAAGCGTTGAGCGCAGAATAAATCATTATGATGTCTAGTAGTATTCCAAATCCACAACTTCAAGGTACTCAATTACTGCCTGGGAGGCAACCTCAAGGTAGTTAGTTACCACCTAGAGGGCAACCTCAAGGTAGTTAGTTACCGCTTGGGGGGCAACCTCAAGGTACTCAGTTACCACCTGGGGGCCAACCTCAAGGTAGTCAGTGACCGCCTAGGGGGCAACCTCAAGGACAGTACATACCTCAAGGTCAACCCTAGACTCAGTACATACCTCAAGGTCAACCCCAATTTCAATATATACCTCACGTTCAACCCCAGTTTTAGTACGTGCCTCAAGGTTATCAACCTCAAGGTCACTACCCAACTCAAGGTTTCCAACCACCTTTTGGTCAACCATTTGTACTAGGAGCTGGAAATGTACCACTTAATTATCATCCCTATGCTCAACCCAGTTATGGTCCTCCATATGCTCAACCTTTTATGGGTCCATACCCTGGAATGAACATGGTGTGGGATCCATCTCAAACTCAACAGAATTTGCAACCTAATGTGTAGTTATCAAGTCAACCTGGACAACCTTTGGTTTCTGGTCCAACCCAGCAACATGTCCAGCCTACTGTTCAAACCTCTACACCTGGTGTAGTTCATTAGCCTGGGCCTAGTTCACCTTAAACTCCACCTCAAACTACTATTGCAACTGCTACAGATTCTAATCAATCTACCCCACCTATTTCTGGAGTATCGACAGCTCTAGTTTCTATTGTTCCTGCATCAATGCATATTCCTCAAGCCTCTTTACCATAGTTAGGACCTATAGTTCAGACTTTGGTCCAAATGCCTGTAGGACAGCTGGTCCAAGTATGGTTGTCACAAGTCAACCAAAATTCACTTATCAACTGTACCAGGGATAGTATCAATTCGGTCATATTGTACAAAACCCAGCTTATCAGTATCAACCATACCCTGGCTATACTTATCAGCAGTCTCTACAACCCCAGTTTGGTCCGGTTAATCCTGGTTTCCCAGGAGGTTTTAATATTCCAAATGCAAATCCAATTCCAGGTTATCCTGGATATCCTCCTCTTGGGGCTGGTCTTGTTACCCAAGGTTTTCGTGACCCTAACCATCAATTACCGTTTATTGCAACTTTGGATTTACCTGATCTGTCGCGCCTTACGAATGATCCAATTTACTATCTTCCGTATTGGCCGCCAATACCTAATATGTTTCCTAGTGATATCCCAAAGTTCGAGGGTAAGTCAGGAGAGGATCCGTCAAATCATGTGATGACTTATCACCTCTGATGTGCATCTAATTCCATCATTGATAATTCAATTCGCTTATGTCTTTTTCAACGAACTTTGATTGGTCTTGATTCCAAATGGTACATTGAGTTACCACGAGGCTCTTTTTATAATTTTAGTCAGTTAGCCACTTCTTTCTTAACTCATTTTCAGTTGCCTGTCAGATACAAAAATGACACAGAATTGTTAACTTCATTAAAACAATCCACGTCCACATATATTTCTGATCATATTCATGAATGGCGACGTAGACGGCGTTTGGTGAAAGTTTTTATTCCGGATCAAATTTTAGCGGAATGGTTTGTAAAATCATTATTACCTAAAATCATTGAAGATGTAGCTAAGGTAGGAGTTTTTATTGAAGAGCAAGTAATTTCTCAAGCTCAGTACCTTGATCTCGTCTATACGCAGTCAGGTACTTTACTTGAAAAAATCCCCGACCTTCCGAAACACAATCAAATAACTGCAGCTCCTTCAGGGTCTCATGCTGATGATGGTATGATTGGTTCAGTCAGTACTAAAAGCGAGAAGAAATCTTCAAAGAATTATTCTCCTATTATAACTTTACCAGATTCCCCCAACAAGAGACTCTTCCGCTAAAATTCCTGCCGATATCCATGTCATTGAATCATCTATGGCCAAATCAAAATTCAGTGGTAAAAAGAAGGGGACGAAGAAAAACAAACAAAACTCAAAAGAGAAAATAGATAAAAATGAATCTATTGACGAGAAACGTAAACCCCGCTATCCTTGTCTCATTTGTGACGGGGATCATTTTACTAAAGAATTCCCACATCGAGCAGAGGTTGCGAAAATCGTCAAAGGTTCTCAAACGCCTGCTATCTTGAAGGATCCTTTTCCTAGTCAAGATAGTAAGATGATTGGTTCTTCCTCAAATGCCTCAGAAGAACCCATTATGATGATGTCTCATGTCAGGATTGTGACGCGATCACAAGATTATGGTAGTAAAAATCCTGTTGGTGGTAAAGAACCAAAATCTTCTAATTCAAACCCATCAACTACAAATCCTCCTGGTTCTGATCCGCTACAGATCGAGAAACCTAACCCTCACTTAGTAATCAAATCGCCTGATAAAGGTATACTTTGGAAATCAGCTTTCAATCCACATGTGAGAGCTGCCCAGAATTATAACATTGTTGAAGGTTTAGTTATTTCTCCTTCGGCAATGTCAGCTTTGGAGGTGCTGCAATCATGCCCAGCACAACGTAAATTACTATTGTTTGCTATAGGAGCTATTGATATTCAGGATTCGAACCTAATAATCTTCGATTTAGAGGATAGTACACCCTGACTACCTCATCAAATGGATTGCTAGATTCCAGTGTTAGTCAAAAACAGACCATCCTTTCAGACTGTGATTGATGAGGGAGCTTCTACGTGTATTATGTCGATCCAGTGTTGGATATCGCTTGGTTCTCCTACACTCAATCAGTCTCCGATGATTCTAAAGGATTTTGATGGCCGAGGGTTCCATCTTTTTGGCATTTTACAGTATTTACCTATAGGGGTCGAAGGCAAAACTGTAAATCTAGACGTGGAAGTGGTTGATGCCCCTCTAGATTACAACCTTCTCTTGGGTCGCAATTGGTCTTATGCTATGACTGCTATTGTTTCATCGGTCTTTCGGCTTATCAAGTCATAATGGAAAGATCATTACGATAGACCAGTTGATTTATTTTTCATCAGACCCAGCCTCTTCAGATAGTATTTAGCATATCGGTAAAACAGCTATCCCTTACAAGGATGTTGGGGTAGGTTTGATTAAAGATTCTGATTTACTTGGAACTTTTTCCTTCCCTCCTCCTAACGTATCGCCTTCTATTGCAACTATTCATATGATTTCATCAAACACTATTGCTTTTGATGATCCTTGGATCGTACCTTCTGATTCTGAGGTGGATTCATTTGGTAGCGCGATGCCTTTGAGTCCCTTTGAAATTGCATATTAGGATGTACAGTCGTTTTCTGACTCTTGTTCAACCAAAAGTGATCCAATGAATGTGGTCCATGGGGAATCACTTTCGATATCAACCTCAGCTTCAACAACATTTTCTGATCTTGTTCATACTAATGAGAAAATTTGTGAACTTTTGTCTATTGATGATTTACCATGGGAAGATCTTCATCATCAATGTTCGTTTTTACCTGAGCTTGATCATTTTGAAAATGGTTTTTCATCTATTTTTACTACTAACTATGTCAAAGAACCATAGAATCCAATGCAACATCCTGATTTTGAGTTAAATTTGGGAAATATCTCTCGAACAGTTCCTATTGACATTTCAGTTAAACCCGGAATTATTGAAAAAATTCATATAGGTGCTTCCTGTATGGACGATGAAATCCAAACTTATAAAGCCCTATTTCAAGAATTCCGTGACGTGTTTTCCTGGTCATATGAAGAAATGCCAGGAATCGATCCATCAATTGTTGTCCATGAAATTAAAACTTACATGGATGCTAAACCTGTTCGGAAACGTTTGCATCAAATACATCCAAGAAAGGCTACTGCTATTAAAGCTAAAGTTGAGAAATTACTTCGAGCAGGTTTCATTTATCCAATTCCTTTAACAGATTGGGTATCAAATATTGTTCCTATAAACAAAAAGCAAGGAACGATAAGAATATGTATCGATTATAGGGATATTAATCGAGCTTGTCCTAAAGACAATTATCCAACCCCCTATATCGATCAAATTATTGATGATTGTGTTGGCAGTGAAATGTTCTCCTTTATGGATGGTTTTTCTGGTTACAATCAAATCAACATACTTCCTGCTGATCAACCTAAAACGACTTTCATTTGTCCATGGGGGACATTTGCTTATTTCAAATTATCTTTTGGATTGAAGAATGCTGGAGCAACTTTTCAAAGGGCTATGTCTTACGCATTTCATGACATCAAGCACATTCTGTAGCCTTATCTAAATGATTTACCTGCCCATTCGTTACGTAGAGCCGATTATCTCACTCATTTACGAGCTATATTTATGAGATGTAGGCATTATTGAATTCGGCTAAATCCACACAAATGTGTATTCTGTGCAGAAACGAGTCTTTTACTGGGATTTGTCCTTTCAAAAGCTGGAATTCATGTCGATCCCTCGAAGGTTGAATCTATCATCAAATTACCTCCTCCTTCGACTCTTCGCCAACTCCAAAGTTTGCAAGGGAAAGCAAACTTTTTACGTCGTTTCATTCCTAACTACGTTGAGATAAAAAAAGGTTTTACCAGGTTGTTGAAACAGAATACTCCATTCTTTTGGGATGAGATAACTGACAAATCTTTTGCTGCACTTAAACATGCATTAACCCATGCACCATTATTGCATGCTCCCAACTACAACCATGATTACTTTTTGTAGCTCGCCGCTTCTCATTCCACCATTGGGATGGTTTTAGTTCAAGAAGATGAATTCAATAGTGAACATGTGATTTACTATCTTAGTCAAACCCTGAATGTGACTGAGCTTAAATATTCGCATGTGGAGAAATTGGCCTTGGCAGTTGTTCAAGCTGTCCAAAGATTTCGTCACTACATCTTATTACGCAAAGCCACGGTAATTTCTGACTGTAACCCTATGATGTATATCTTGACCAAAAAATTGCTTGGGTGCAAGTATTCCAAATGGATAGTTATCCTGTAGGAATTTGACTTGGAATTTGAAAAATTCAAGGCAAAGAAGTCTTTGGTTTTTGCGGAACTGATGTGTGATTTCCCGCATACTGATACTGAAACTATGGCGGAAGAGCCTATTGCAGGCGAATCCTTGTTTCTTATCAGTACTCTTGATCCATGTTATGGATATATTATTATTTATCTCCAAACCTAATCTTTTCAGCCTGAAATCTCACGATCTCAGCGACAGAAAATATGTTTCCAATCCCAACAATACAATATTATTGGTGATACACTCTATCATTGTGGGGCAGATTCTATTTTCCGACATTGTCTGACTCATGAAGAAGCTGAAAAGGTTCTGAATGACTGTCACTCTGGAGCATGTGGCGGTCACAAGTCTAGGTATGCCACAGCCCAAAAGATATTGCGCACTGGTTATTTCTGACCATCCTTATTCAAAGATTATATCTATGCAGTGCGGAAATGCCACAATTGTCAAATTTTTTATCGTAAAATGCATGCTCCACCCGCTCCTCTCCACCCTATAATTTCCATCGATCCTTTCGCAAAGGGGGTATTGAGTTTATTACATGTAACCCTCACTTAGTCGGGGGGCATGCGTATATCATATTAGCGGTAGATTATTTTACTAAGTGGGCCAAGGCGATGCCTACATTTTCGGTAGATGGAAAAACTGCTGCAACTTTCATTTTCAATCATATAATTGCTAGATTCGATGTTCTTATCATGGAAGTCATTTTTGAAACATCATGATGACTGAACTGACAGATCAACTTGGCCTATGTCACGACAATTCTACTCCATATTACGCACAGGCTAATGGTCTGGTTGAAGCTATCAATAAAGTTCTAGTCATTATGATCCAAAGAATCATTGGTATTCATAGGTTGAATTGGCATAACATGTTATTCTCAACACTTTGGGCATATCGAACCTTAGTAAAAACATCAACTAGTTTCACTCCTTTTCAACTAGTTTACGGTTTGGAAGCAGTGTTACCTATTGAATGCAAAATTCCGTCTTTGCAATTAGCCATAGAATTACTCCCAGCCACTTCTGAAGAGGAGAAACATTTTTTGTACTTAGCTCAGTTAGATGAGAATTGACGCAATGCTACATTAGCAATCGAGACTCATGCGAAACGAATAAAAGCTCAGTACGACTGAAATGTTACACCTCATAATTTTTTGGAAGGAGACCTAGTTTTACTATATGATCAAGCAAACGATAAGCTAGGGGCTCGAAAATTTGTACCTATGTGGCATGGTCAAGTCAGCACGTGATCCTACAGAGCGGTGACCAACTATGCCTTCTTTATATTGTCATCAATAATCTGCTTCGCTATCCACACAACATTTGTAACAAACCAAAAATACTCTGTGTCTTCCCTCCCCATGCCCTTGAAAATGCAGCTTCATTGTGTTCGACATATTGAATGGTGGTGGTGGTGGTGGTGGAGGTGTGGGTGAAGGTGTATGTGGTGGAGATGGAGGTGGCGGTGGAGTGGTTGGATGATGTGTCCGTAGAAAACCCTGTGTTATCATCTGGACAACACTCTGCGGTGAGACATGTACCACTCCCTCGTCATCGCTCAAAGGAGTTCCAATCAATGGGCTATATTCAGGATTTGATCTTTCTTGATCTCTAAATATTTTTCCACTTTGCGTAGCTTTGAACATCAAGGCAATGGCATAACCTATTTTTCACATAACAAGATTTTAATCCGATATTCAAATTTCTTAAATACTTACCTTATGGTCCCTTGAAAAATCGTTGCTCCACTTCACTGTCATTGACTAAGGTATCGACTGCAAATTATGTACCAAATCCTCCTAGAATCTAATCGATCCAATGATTAGTAGCTCACACGATATGGTTTTCAAAGGCTTCTAACCGTCACACTAATTTAGGAGTCCACACTATAGGATTATCAAACTTCCACCTTCCTTGGCTGGCTACAATTTGGTTAACCATTCGTACAGTTCAATGGGAAAAGTGCAAAAGAAGATTTCGTGTATCTTTGTATATAGATACATGTTCAACCACTCTTCTTTTGACAAGCGTGGAGTCCTATTTTCTTGTGCCATGAACTCGTGAATCTTATGATCCAACCAATTTTCAATTTCTTTCTTGGTTAGATTCCAGTGATGCGACATCACACATATATTTCAAGCAGATCCCAGTCTCGGAAACGAAACCCTTTGTTGGCTTAGGGGTTCTTGACCCTGGTTCAGAGTTAGTTGCGCCAACCAACAAATCCCTAGATCTACCTTCACACAGATCGATAAGCCCTTAGGGATCGGTACTACAACTCTATTAAAATGACCTTTAGACCTTTGCGAAGGTCTACGATCAGCCTTTGACACTTAACGATTGATTTATCCACTTACACGCATTAGAGAACAATCCTAACTTAGTGTTCACATATCTACTTAAGTTATTTATTAAACATAACAAAATTCATCACAGTCTTCATGAAAGTACTTAACATGGATTGCGAACATTTATTAAGACATTCAAGAGAATTGCGCATCATTAGATAAATATTTCATAAACAAATTATTCATACACAACATATATTGTAAACAGAGATAAACATATATACACCAGATTTCTTCGGTAACTTTCTTTATTTATCTCCAATTTAGCTTTACAGACTCAAAAATACCATGTGCACTCAACTGCAAGGGTCCGCGCACTCAGCTGCAGACTTTACCGAGGCCTCTGCCTACTCAATTACAAAGCCTTTCTCTCCTATCTAAACCACTTCTCTACGCTATCACTTATCTTCTATTTTCCCATTACATCCAAGATTATCTTCTAACATGCCTTAGACTCTCTAAGGCACACCTATTTATAGCCTTTTACATACAATCCCATGGTCCATGGACTATGGGTGGATCTCAAAACCGATCCAAACTTTACATAAACAAGGGGCTAAAACTCCTTTGACTCATAATTCTCTACACACTCTGCATCCACAAATCGCGGAAACTTTACATTACTTACAAAAAATACATCAAAACTTAGGTTATTTTAACCCCAAAGCTAACCCAGGGGACCTATTGGCTTAGTGGGTCCTGACCCAGGTTCAGAGTTGGTTGTGCCAAAGAAAACCCTACACCACTAGCCCTTTCAGCATTAACCCACATAGCGTAGACTAAAGTCTCACTTGAAGCAGTATGGGGGGATGTTGGAACCAAGTTTCTGCATCTCAAGTTCACTGTGATGTCCTTTTTATGTCCTAGATCTACCTTCGCGTAGATCTTTAAGCCCTTAGGGCTTGGTGCTATAGTTTCCTTCAAATGGCCTCTAGACCTTCGCGAAGGTCTACGATAAGCTTTTGCGGACCTTTAACAGATAGGTTATCTAATTACGCGCATCATATACTAGCCTTAGATCAGAATCCACACAGATTTGCTTAAGCGCTTAATAAACTTAACAGAAAGTGTTATAATCTTCGCGTAAATAACTAACATGCATTACGTTCCATTAATAAGACTTATCCAGTAGATTCACGCATCAATACGTCATTATTTCATAAAGGCATTATCTCATCATAACATATATCGCAAATATAAATAGCAGAAGGAAACATATAAAACATATGAATTTCTCCAACAAACTTCTTTATTGATCTTCAATACAAGGTTACAGACTCAAAACTTCCCTACACACTAAGTTGCAGGAGTCCGCACACTCAGTTGCGGACACTACTCTAGGCCTTTGTGCACTTAGTTGTAGAGCCTTTTCCTCCTCTATGTCTTACTTCTCTATGCTAAATCTCTAAGACTCCATTCGTCATACCCATAGACAAAGACATAGATCTGCCTTAGACTCTCTAAGACACACCTATTTATACAATCCTATGGTCCGCGGACCAAGGTTATATCTCAAAACCAACTCAAACTTTACATAAATGAGGGTAAAAACCATTTTTGACTCCCATCTACCTACACGCTCCGCATCCACAATTCGTGGAGACTTTACATCTTTTTGCCAAAATTTACATCAAAACTTGGGTTTTTAACCTAAAACTGACCCAGGGGACCCCATCCCAACAGACCCACAACACAAAGGTCATGACTCGCCTTCGAGTCACTCGGCTGGTGTGGTGATCTTGTTGCAAAGATCCCCCAGCTCCACCTACACAACTACTACCTCAACAACACTCTATGTAGTTGCCTGGTTCACTTGTTTGACGAGCTGCTTCGTAGCTAGTCCTTCGCTCGCGAGCTTGATCTTCTGCTATGTGAGCTGTAAGTTTGTTAGCTTCTTATGAATGTTGGTTGAGAGTTGGCAGGCTTATTCCAACCAAGGACCCAACCTGGCCTTAATTATTGCCTCTTTTTTATGAGCTTCTTCCACCTGTGCAAGGAGCGACTTCCCCTCCTGCAACTTGGCGAGGCACTGCACTGTAGAAATTGAGCGCACCATCACCCTAACCTCATCATACTGATTTTGGAGCTCACATATCTCTGTACTCAATATCTATATGTTGGCGTCTTCCTACAGGGTCGTCACCAACTCCATCACCTGTTCAAACAAGGTTGTGACTGCAGCATCGATAGTAGCCATCCCTTCCTTGATAGCAGCCCCACACTGTTCCTTGACTTCGGGCGAAATCGAAGGCTGTGATTTGAGCTGAAGCTCCATGATTTTCATGTTGAGTTCAAATTGAATTCTTGCCACCTCTACTTTTGCATCGCAGATGCTTGCAGCTAGTTTCTGGATCTTAGACTTGGGTTGTGCATCCTCAGGTATGTGCAACTCCGACACTGTTCTGCATGCCTCTGCAACCGAAGCCACAAGCTAGGAGATATGTGCTTGGATAACATCCCTTTCCTTCAGGTCCTATGTGTTCTCAATGAACATTTGTTCATTTTTCACTCGATACTCTCTTATTAAACCGAGAGCGCACTGTTCCCAAGCTCTCAGTTCCGTTGCCACTCCTATCTACAACGCATGAAGAAATTAGTTGGGGAGTGCTATAAGATTAAGGCCAACATTATTCAAGGTATTTATGATGATCTTGTCATTGTTCGTTTCTGCACTCAGGGACCCTTTTGGTAGAGAAAATGTTCTAAGGTCCACTCTCCTTACCAGTTATGCAGCCTGACTTATCCCCAGTGCTAGGCTCGTATGTGGAGAACTCACTTGACCTGCATCCACTTGTATTCTGCTAGCTTGGATCTGCAGTTCATGCAGATCCTTCTGGACATTTCCCAAAGACTGCATGTACTATTGCTCAAATTGATACAATAGTTCTGTTGTAGTGTCATGCACCATGTCACCTATTTCGTCGAGATCGCCCTCTGTTAGGGTATGGGATCTAGCTGTGCTATAGCTAACTTCATATTTTTTTGGGAACCCGCTTGCTGCTACTGTTCTCTACACTTCCTAAGCCTAAATGGGGTGCTTTTCCCCTCATCGCAACCACTGCCCTGTGCAGACTACTCATCCTCCTCGATTTCGGGTGAAGTGGATTTTCTGCTTTGCTTAGAGTTGCATTGTTCTTGTTCAGCCTATTCCTTTACAGCGTGCTCCTTTTCCATTTGAGCCTTCTCTTCAGCTTTTTCTTCCACTGCGCGGCCAAATTTTGTATCGCCTGTATTGCTGCATCCTTCTATTTATTCTCAGCCTAGGTCCTTGCGCCTTTGTTGGTGCCTGTATCTAAGTCAGACATGGTGTGCCAATTTACCATCTAGTGCTTGATCACCTTCTGTATGGCATCATCGTTAACAAAATATGGCAAATCAAACCACTTTTGTTGTGGGTCCTTTCACGCATGAATGTAGACGCGGTCAAAATTTTCCTTGAACTCAGCATACACGGACAACTGCTCATACAAAGTTGGGGACAACCTTGGGTGCTTATTGATGGCCATGTGGAAGTTCACTTCCAACAATAACCAAAAAATATTCATTTCTATGACCCGTGCAGGGTCCTTGGTGGCCTAGAGGGAGGAAAACTACGTGGCCTTTGGCAAGCCTTCCTTCAATGGAGGAAACTGGCTGTCCTCTGGCAGATCCCATGCGACTACCACAATGGAGAGCAGAAGCCACGCGTAATGGAAGGGCTTGCTCTCATCTTGGATCTCGCAACAATTTGCAAGAAATTCATGCATAAATCCCGTGACCAATTAAACTGCATGCCCTCCATGCATTTTGTAGTCAATGATATCATAGGCGCTGGAACCTCGTCTGTGCGACACTTCCTCATAACATTTCCGGCCAATATTTGGTTGGAAATTTGCACCGTGGAATCGTTGATGGATGTGATGGAATAGTTGTGCGGCTTCTTGATAAGCTCAAACTTCTTTTTCATCTTCTCTGCCAAGTCTCTCTCACTCTTCTTTCCACCAAACTCCTTGGCCATATTCAAACCCTCATGCGGTAGCTACGTGATCCTATAGATGAGCATATCCATGATGGGTATAGGTGTGCCAAGCCATAAGTAGCCATCATGAACTAGAGCAAGTAGCTGCTGCACATAGGTGGTGTTAATATTATTGCGGTGGTAGTGGGGCACCCATAGCAAGTTTAACAACGTAGATTGTTCCACTCTATAGATCCATTCAATTGTCTCCAACTTAGTGACACTTGAGTCTTAGTAATACACGCACCTTATATAATTTTATGTCGTGAGGTAAGGGAACTGCTTATGGTCAGCCAGGTCCCAATCCTCCATTTTTAACAAGGGAACCCGCGCAAGGCTTGACCCTTCAAAAGTTATCCTCTCCAGCAATAGGGGCATGTGAATGAGGAACTTGTTCAAGTTCGGGTCCTTGGGGACCTTCACCTTCCCTTTCATGGAGGGATATATTTAGGCAATTTGGTGATGGGCTCCACTCCCTCAATGTCTATATCCTTAGTGCCTTGTTTAGCTTCCAAATCCACAACCTTCTCAGGCTGGTTGTCCTTCTTCTGCTTTTGAGTGGTAGTATGTTTCCTGGGAAACTCGCGTACTAGCACTAGCCTCTTCTACTTATCTTTCTTTGGTTTATGGGTCTCTTTAACAGGGTTTTGAAGCCCCGAAAATCGGGTCGACAACAAAGGGGGATACCCGCCCGGTCCGAACCTTGGTTGGCAACTCCTTATCCATTTGGTATAGCGGGTCCAACTGGGGATAATGGGACTAGTTTCCCAATCTAAGGGTGTGTGTGTGTGCAGAATTGGATGTTGCTGATCTAAAAGTTCCTATCTAAAGTACTTTAATCTAACTCTATGCTATTGTAATCTAATGAAAATAGCACATCTAATCTATGCTAACCCGGGATGTAATTCTTCTATTATGCGATCTAAAGAGATTTCAAATAATAACTGGTAATAAAGATCATTCAGCGATTATAAGAATGGAAATTGATTAAGATGAACCACTTTGCATAAAAAGTTAGGCAAAACAGTTGTGAACAACATATCGCATAATAAGTTATTCACACATTAAACATAAAGAAATGGCTCCACCGTACAAAAGTGCCAAATGGTAACACAAACATTCATGTAATAACATATAAACAACTAAAAACTGTATATTGCTTTAAGAATATAAGCAGAAATGGTCAAAAGATAAAAGTACCATTTATGACTGGTCCTACTCATAAGCTTCAAGCAACAATGATTTATCTCTCCTTGTTCTAATATCTACTAAGAGTACAGAAGTGCAACATCAGTAGCAGATAACAAATGCAAACATCAATAAATCTTGATCCGTTCATTCATCAAAACCTCCTCTAAGGGTGCAAAAGTGCATGTTTTGAGGACAAGTTTTTGACAAATTTCTGGACCCTTCTCTAAATGCATGATAAGGGTTTAAATATTGCTAACTAAATAACTTAATTACATAAATTTAGGATACGGTTTAAATGACCACCCTTTTTCTAAGCAAACTTATTTCTAAAAAATTGAATCTAATTCCTAACTATTTCTGCTTTTGCTCCTTAATCTTGCAAGCATTCAACATTTGCCTGGGAAGAGTCGGCTGGTTGCCTTCCGCTTTTGTTTGAGTTAAGCAAATAGAAATGGCAAGCGCTGGCACCATTTTTTAGTAAACTAGAAGATATTTTTGGGAATCATCCTCTTGGCTGGGTGAATTAACTGCGTATATACTTGGTAATGACCAAAATTTCCTCAAATTGCTTTTGCTTTTGCTATCTTGATTTCCAGACTTGCGAATGACTAAGCAAGTTAGGGACCTTGCTTTCTGAACAATTTTATTAGCGCATCGAAAACTGCCTCCGTTCTTTGATCCGGGCCTTTCTGGTTCGTTTTTCGCCTTTAGCGCCTTTTCCTTTACCGGGTATAAGCTTCAGGATTTTTTTAAACATGTTGCTTTTGTGAGCTTTTGACCCTAAGTGTTGAGTCGGCTACTGATGTCAGCATCTGTTCAAAAATGCTCTGGAATCTGCGGTTCCGTTGTATGTGGTATCCGTTTATGAGGGCATCTCTTCTCTGTCTTCGAGCGCTGACGCTTTCCCTTTTTCTTTAGATGTTTCTTGTTTTTCGTTCCTGCAGTTCACGCAAAGGAAAAGAGTAATGACAATAAATATTGACGCGAAAGCTCTAAGCTCTACGAATGTATAAAATAATGCCACCCATTGTGAACTGACTCTTCGACAAACACAAAACTATCCTTCATTAACACTTTGGCGTACATTCATTAATTTTATTTAAGGTGCGCATCCAATTTTTTGGTTTACTGACAACTTTTCTTGAATGTTGAGCCGAGGAAAATTTGCGGTGGGCGATTTCTGCAACTTGCATTACATTATCACATTATCGCATTTTGTCAAGATTGTGATATCGTAGATCATAGATTGTAGCATCGTAGCATCGCGTTTATCGCAAGATCGCAAATCGCATATTGTAGCATTGCAACATCATAGCATCGCGTTTATCGCAAGATCGCAGATCTTGTTAAATCATTTTGTGTTGTTTATGCGATGTTGCGACATGCGATGTCGTATATCGGCCATCGGAGATTTCTTAAGATCTTCATTTATGGGCGCTTCTTAATGTATGCGATGCAATGAATTTCGCATCACTTTTTTTGCAGTTTTTATTGTGCTCATAAAGAAATGTTCTACTCTCTTCTCGCGATGCGATATATTTTTGAGTATAATACAAAAAAAAAATTGAATTTTTTACTAAGGGTCCCCACTTGTTTTATGTTATTGCTAATACTAAAGAAGGAGGGGGGTTTTTGGTGGCCACAACAATGGTGATTCACTTGGAAGAACCAGTTATCTCTGCTTTTCTTATTGTATCTTAACTTCCAAAACAGAAAAATTTTCATAAATCTAAATTTTGTTATGGATAGATGGAGTACATTATGCCTTATCCTATCAATGACATTTTGTTTCAACCTCTTTTTATTCTAATTTGTTTGCTTCCTCGGGCTTGTCCTTATATTTACATCAACCATTACTTGGTCTTGTAAAGATAAAATAACGTTTTCTCTATGTGCCAGTTTTTAAAATATGCTCGTTTGTCATAGGTAGAGCCTCTGCTGCCAGCAGGCGTCCATAGCCTCGACAGGGTTACCTGTTACTCAGCAATGATCCTTTATCCTGGTTAAGGTGATCTACAACTTTCAAAGAAAAACCCACATTGACACTTTTTCCTTGATTTTATTTTTTATTCTTAAAGAATAATGTCTTGGTTTGGTAGCCAAATTATGACACAGTCATCCACTTGATTTACACTCTTGCTGAACAAGCTGGCTCGTGATGAGACCCCTTGTCTTTTGATTTTAACAATCTTGAGTCATTGCCCTGTTTTGATGAACAGTATTGGCAAAGTCAACAAGTTATAATATCTGTGATCGTGATAAGCAGGCTCGTGATGAGACCTCTTATTCTTTAAGATATAGTGTTTCTTGAATTGTTCCTCTGAATGCTACGATTTTTCTTTAATCAGGGAGGAAGTCATTGTTTTCCTTAAGAAAGCTCTAGATGACAATAATAGAGTTTGAAAACAGTTGTTTTACAGAGAATCTTTATTTTGTTATTGATACCTTTCATTGTGCTGATATAAAACAATTTCTTTGCTAAAGGTTGCTTTCGTCAATTTTTTTTTTGAAGTCGAAACTAGTATCATATTTAGGCTAAAGTTTTTAACTGTATCTGTCAATAATAAAGATCAGATTCTAAAAAAAAAATTTCCATTTATACAAGCGGAAAGCTCAAAATCTTAAAGAGAATTGGTGTCTTTTCCGTGAATACCTATTGTAACCATTTACAACTGTTTTTATTTATAAAAAAGAAAAGAAAAACTATTCTACAAAATAGAAGAATAATCTTCCATGGAAAATATATTTTAAGGATTTGTCCGTTAATAGGCAAATGATCCCTTCTACCTGCTAAATCCTGTAAGACAAACGTTGATGGACCTATGACTTCAAAAATCTGAAAAGGACCAAGCCACATCTTTTGGAATTTCGTATGTTTGCCTTTTTCTTCATGTGCCTTGTCCCATTTTAAAACTAAATCTCCCATTTGAAAAAAATTTCTAGTCATTATGCTTGAATCAAAAGAGGATTTTATTAGCGCTTGATGATGAGCATGGGTTTTCTTAGCTTGTTCTCGTTGTTCTTCTAATTTATTATTTCCATTTGTCTTAGTTGTGTGGAGGAAGTAGGTACTTCATCAATGTATTGTATTAAAGACAAGGAGGGAATGACTAAGTGAGTTGGAAGAACCACTTCTTTCCCATAAACTAAATTAAAGGGAGAAGTGCCGATTGAAGCTTTTTTCATTATTCTATCTACCCATAAAGCATTTACTAAAGCTTTATGCCAATTCTTCTGGTTCTGGTCAACTGTTCTTTTAATAATCCTGATTAGGTTTTTATTTGTCAAATCAGCTAACCCATTACCTTACGGATAGTAATTGGATGAATATTTTAGTTTGAACGCTCTTTTAAGTGCAAATTCAGCCATTGCATTTCCAGAAAAGTATGATCCATTATCAAACATTAAAGCCGATGGCAATCCCAACCTAGTGATTATAAATTGATCTATGAATTCAATAATATTTTCAGAATTGGTTGTATTGAGAGGAACTGCTTCTACCCATTTAGTAAAATAATCTGTTGCCGTGAGGATGTATCTATGCTGCTTAGAAGAGTGAGGAATGATCTCACCTATTATGTCCAAGCCCCACTGAGTGAACGGTTGCTCGATGTTTACCGGCTGTAGTGGCAGGGACGGTTTCTTTTGTCTTCTAGCAGTAGTTTGGTAGACTTGACATTTCCTTACGTAACTATGTGAGTCTTTGAATAGCGTAGGCCAGTAATATCCTGCACGTAAGATTTTATGTGTAGTAGCATATCCAGCATAGTGTCTGCCTGCTGGTCCGTCATGGAGTTCCTGCAAAAAATTTTCAGCTTCAGTTTTTTCAAGACATCTAAGAAGAACAGAATCATAATTCTTTCTAAAAAGAATATCATTTATGAGTTGATATTGTTTAGCTTTCAATCTTAGAGCTCTTTTCTTAGTGTGATCCAGGTGTGATGGAGCATACCCGTTCTTAAGATAATAAATGATGTCAGCATATAATGATTCTGCATCGTTTAGGCTTACCTCAGACATTTGTACCTCTTCAGATGAAATTTCAGAAATTTGCGATGCTCCAGCCAACATTTTGCAGAAGCCTTGACATCTTACAATGTTTGCTGGTTTGATTTCAAGGTCGTATTCCTGTAAAGCAGTGATCCAATTGGCCCTTTTCTCACCCACATCCTTCTATACTAGAAGATTTCTTACCACTGGAAACGATACTATGATTGTACTACGGGTTTTAAGTAAGAAAGGTCTGAAATATTTGATTGCTTTGAAAACAACATAGGCTTGTTTCTCCATGTCTGAATAATTGAGTTCAGCACCTTGTAAATTTGAGCTAAAAAACGCAATTGGGGTTTCCGCCTTTTCTTGATTTGCTTGAGTTAGAATCGTGGCATATGATTTCTCTGAGGCAAATGTGTATAAAATAAAAGATTCTGAAAAATTCGGGGTTGCTAAAGATGGAGCATTAATAATAGCTTGTTTGATCAGGTTGAATGATTCATGTTCATCTTGACCCCATTTAAAATTTGAATTCTTTTTAATCGTGTTTTGCAAAGGAGACACAATTCGTGAAAAATCTGGGACAAATCTCTTTACAAAATTGATTTGACCAAGGAAAGATTGCATGGCCTTTTTATTATGAGGTAGGGATATTTCAGAAATTTCTTTGATTCTGTCAGGATCAATGTGAATACCAGATTTTGACACTATGAATCCTAGAAGTTTTCCTTCATTTAATGTGAAAAAAGATTTCTTTGGGTTAAGTGAAATTCCATACCTTAAACATCGTTGAAAGATTTGTTTTAAGTCTTTGAGATGGTCGCTTCGCTTCTTGGAGTACACTGTTATATCATCCAAATAAATTACTACAGCCTTATTGACTAAACCCGTGAATGTGATGTCCATGGATCTCTGAAATGTAGCACCAACAACCAAATGGCATCTTCTGATATGCATCTGTGCCCCATTTAGTTCTAAATGTGGTTTTCAACTAATCATCGGGACATACCAGCACTTGATTATATCCTGAAAATCCATCCAAGAAAGTCATTAGTTCTATGCCTGCAACTGCCTGTAGTATTTGTTCCATAGGTGGAAGAGGAAAATTGTCTTTTTGACAGGCTTTGTTAAGATTCCAAAAATCGATACATATTTTAATATCTCTGTTTTTCTTTCTAACGGGTACCATATTGGAGACCCATTGGGAATATTTGACGGGAAAATTATTTTGGCTTTTAATAACTTATTTAGCTCAATTTTTATCTGATTTTCTAAATTGGGGTGGATCTTTCTCAGTTTCTGTTGGACAGGTTTTTCGTTATTGATCATAGGAATAGTATGTTGAATGATAGAAGTGTTGTATGTCTTCAGTTCATCATAATTCCAGGAAAAAACATTTTTATATTGTCTCAAAAGACCAATATACACTAGTTTTTCTTCAGGGATTAGGCCGAGGCCTAGGTTAACGTTTTGTGGTTTATCATCGGTTCCTAGGTTTACTAATTCGTAGTTCAGAGTTGGACTGTAGAGCTTTGAATTGGTAGACCTTTTAAACCGATTTTTCAAATCGTATAAGTCTTATAACTTAACCACCGATTTAGGTATAGCATTATCAATGCTATTTTGTTGTATTTGTCGATCGTGATGGTCTTCGTCAATTATTTGATTGGAGTAGGATCCTTCATAAGTGAGGAAATTTACAATATCAGGATCGTCATTGAATACTCTCCA